>APFE030583892.1:427-40989 GCA_000404065.3 Pinus taeda
TGGTCCAGGAGGTCATCAATCTGTGGGATCGGGTACCTATTACAGACAGTGATCTTGTTCAGCGCCCGATAGTCAATATAGAGTCTCCAAGTCCCATCCTTCTTCTGTACTAACACAATTGGGCTCCCGCAAGGCGATGAAATCGGACGAATGTGGCCTTTCTACAGTAGCTCCTGAATCTGCCTCTTGATTTCATCGTTCTCCAGAACGGAGCACCGATAAATTGGTCCATTGGGTAGCGGTGCACCTGGGGTCAGATCGATAGAGTGCTTGACCTGACAGTGCAGAGGAACCCCTACGGGAGAGGTGAAGATGTCCTCATACTCCTCCACGACTTTGTCCATCTGTAGTTGTCGTGCAGAGGGGCCCTGTCTGGAGGTTGTTGCCACCGTCTTCTTCTTTCCTTGAGGGTGTATCATCAGGAAAACAAATTTTCCAGTTTTGGAAATGAGCTTACTACATTGTTTTGCAGAAATCAAAGAGATGGCAGTAGGCGGTGCTACCTCTGGTATCTTGTACAACTGATTTCCCAATGTAATAATAACAGCACGGGGCCTTGATTCATACACAGCATGTCGCTTCCACAAGTATGGTTGTCCTAATAATACATCACAAACTTCAAGGGGAGCAATGTCACAAAATACCTCATCTGTGAAGGGCTTGATGTTGTACGGAAGGCGACACTGTTGGCTCACACGAAGATCCCGTCCTTGGTGCAGCCACTCGATGGTGTACGGTTGTGGATGTGCTGTGGTCGGTAAGACCAACTGCTTCACAACCTCTGACGAAATGAGGTTCTTTTGGCTCCTGCTATCAACAATGAACTGTAGTGGGGAGCCCCTTACCCACATCTGGGAGTGGAAGAGACGCTCCTCCTCCTCTGGATCTTCGGGTTCATTTTTTTGGATCTTGGCAGTAGAAACAATGGCATTGGGATCCGCATCAATGATTTTCTTCCCTTTGTCATTCCCCTTGTCGGGTTCTGACTCAAAGTCAGAACCTACATCTGATTCTGAAACCTTTAGCTTAGCCACCCGTGACTGCTTCGCCCGACACTCACTTGTGTGGTGAGTGGAGCTCTTATGGAACTCACACCATTTTCCCGTGTCCTTTTTTGGCTTTGCGGCATTGTTCTTTGCTTGTAGCTTTGGCGGGTTGTCTTGGGCTGCCCCGCCTTGGCTTTGTCCTTTGTTCTGTGGTTTCGGGGCACCTTTCCCTTGATTTGGATTCGCAGATCCAAAGTCTCACTTCTTTTGTTTAAACTTCTGCTCAATCTTGACGGCATATCAGTGTGCTATGCCGAGCAAGGAGATGTTCATGAATTCCATTTCTTCCTGGATGTACTTGTGCAGGCAGCCGCGGTATTTGAGTATCAAATGCTGCTCTGAATCCTTGATAACCAACTTCGTGTGAAGGGTATGGAAAATATTAGTGAACTCCGACACATCTTGATCCCTTCCCTGCCGCAGCGTGGTCCACTTTATGTATTCATCCTCATAGCTTCCAACAGGGTAGTATTGCTCCTTAATGCCCTCCCGGAATGAATTCCAGGTGGGTGCAGCTGAAAATAGCGAGCCTGTAGTTTCATCCTTCTGCTCGCAATAGGTTTCCCACCAGTCCTTGACGTTGGGGGCTGCTTTGAGAAGAGCGAAAACAATCTTTTCCCGACTCGAAAATTCATGAACAGAAAAATAACCCTCTAGCGGATTTAACCATTTATCTACGGCATCTGCGTCTATTTGACCCTCGAATATGGAGATTTCAAAATTAACGTGTACCTTAAAGGGCGTGGCGTTTCCAGAGTAGCTGCTGGAAGCCGATGCGTCACTTTTGGGTAGCCGCTGAAGGATTTGGGCAAAGCTGTCCATCATCGCGTTCCGCTGTCGCTCGAGGGCTTCTTCGAGCAAGATTTTGATAGGATCTCCTGCTACCTCGTTTTTCTTCTCATCTGCCATGGGAGGCCGTCGGGATTTGCGAGGCTGGTCTTGCAAATGTTCGACCAGCTCAAGCCCTAAATCCTTATATCCTGACCTCGTTGAGGACATGCAAAGAAAAAAACAGAGAAAAAGCAGACCGCTCTGATACCACTGATCCAGACTTAAAAAGGAACGCAACAAATTACAGAGATAACCATATACACAAAGATGCAGCGGAAATAATACTTCATTTCATTAATGGAAAATACTGAAATGTGCTTACAACCATAAACGGAAATAAACCAGCTAGGGCGATGGTAGCTTGTCTCTGAGAAGAGATGTGTGGCTACATGCCTCTGAACCCTATTACAATGAGGCTCGAAGGCCTATTTATTGTTGAGAAACAATGGAAAAACCCTTCACATTCCCAAAACCTAACCCTGGAAGATGAAATGCCAAATTGTGGGCCCCGTTTTTGGGTAAGTTGGTACATCAACTTCCTAGGGTCGCGAATTGGTCGTCTTATCTCCATTTGACGCGCATGATAGCCCGTTGGAAAGATCTCTCTGAGGACTATGACGGAAAAGATGATTTTTAGACAAATTAGTCACTGGTGGTAGATTTCCCAAAAAACGTCGTTTAGGGCCTCAACACGGCTCCAGAAGTTTAGGACCCGAAAAACTGCTAAAAATAGTAAACTGTGCTATAATTAAGGAAATTGAAAGAACTGAAAGAAGCACTAGAGGGGATCCAAGTGGAATTAGCGGATGGCCACCAATATCCACCTGGATCATCCCTAATCCTAATGTAATTGAGGCTGATCTAAGTGATGCAAGTATGTTTCAGTAAAGAGGCATTGTTCATTTCCAGCAAAACAACCAAAAAAAACTGAAAACAAGGTCAAAAACCCCCAATTTCTAGATGGAAAAAGAGTTTAGTGAGTCATCGCACCTAGGCTTCACAGAAACTAAGATGCATCACACTTACTACACTCGGGAGGTGCGATTAATACTGAGTTACAGTGGAAGATAGTGCAATGGTCCAGGGAGCGCAACTGAAATGAGTTTTGGCTCAAATTTGCAGCTGTTTTCAATGAGTTAAGGTGGGTTTTGATGAACAGTAAAGAGAAAAGTATGATGGAATGTCTTGAGAGGTTATTAAGCTACCAAAAGGGCATATAAATGTGCTTGTAAGTCAAATGCTTAATTCATAAACTAAACCAGAGATTGACTGAAGCATCATTCATCTACTACGCAATTGCAGAGCAAGAGCAGTTTGAAGGCTACTTGGCTAACTTCAGACTCTGTCTATAGTTTATAAAACAAACAATAACAACAAACAAACATCTGTTCATTCCCCAGTGGAGTCGCCAATTTGTTTATGGGAAAACTAGTATTCCTAAAGAATGCTAGCCCTCTAGGTTTAGCAGCTACCCTAGAAACAACAGTTTAAAGCAATCCAACGATTTCTTCTATGTGTAACAGATAAGAGAAATATAATGTAACCAACCTAGAACTTCCGCTTAATCCTTTTCTTGATCTCTCTCCCCTTTTACAGATCCTACAACTCCTCCCTGTACTTAACATGCTTGGAGAGTACCTGCACAAGTACAACAACAAAGAACGGTCAAAGCATCGTGATAAATTACAACATAAACATTACAGAATCAGATATATAATGAACAAATGATAGCATTCACAAATGATAACATTCACAATTGCACAATCATATGGAAGAAAACTTGAAGAGATTTATTAATATAAAGGAGAATTACAACCCAGTTGTCTGATCCAACATCATCCTCCCAGCTTCAATCCTTCTTCACCTCATGAAATAGCAAGATCACTCCAACAATACAATGCTCTTTCCTCAATTAACTATCAGCACTTCCTTGCAATTCACAATATGTCAGCCTCTAGATCTCTTGAAGTGGAGATCCATTTATAGATGTGTGCAAGGGTTTGATTCATCCATGGGGTTTGATTAGTGTCATTCCACTGGTTACAATTGGTTCCAAAAGAGAAGGGATTGGATATTTCTTAGATTCCTTATTCATCCTTGGGCGAATTCAGAGAGGCAAGTGGCACAGGAGAAGTTTATAGAAGATTCTATGAGCAACCACCTAGAAAACTATCTCAAACATTTGTCCATCCTTGCCCATCGCGCCCTATAGAAGGCCTAAATAGTATGCATCACACCCTGGTAGTGTACCACTCAGTATGCATCGCACTTTGCTAGTGGAACAGTTAGTATGGTTCAATTTAGGCAATTTCTGGATGGTTTCTTAGATGGAACTTTTGGGGAATGATGTATTCAGATGACTATGTTCTTTTAGGGTATGAAACAACTCTTTTAGGGGTTGACGAGCCCTAATACATCAAAATATAAGTTTGGGGTTGATGTGCCCAAATATGTCTATAATAGTGGCTAAGGCATGCAGAACAATACTTGAACTGCATATCTCGGAGGAAGCATCGTTGGAGGAAAAGATTAGGAAGTTGGTTGCAGGTGTGCTCAACACAAAAACAGAAGTGGCCAAGGTTTAGTTTGAACTGAACCTGAAAATCACAGAGTTAGAGTTGAAGTCACAGCCTTCAACTCCGCCAAAGGTTAGATAATAGCGTGAAGCCGCTATGAAGGATGGAGTCACAGCAGTGGATGTAGCGGTGGTGGATTGCAATGTGCTATTTAAGCAATCCATGACGTAATCACAGCTCTAAAGGAAGATCCTAACCTACAGAGGTTAAACATAGAAGCTCGTTCGTCACTATAGCACAACGATTGGCCAAGCTGCAAGAGGCGAAGCAGTTACTTGAACGAGTGGAAGTAGCATAGAGGAAAGAGGCGGTCCTTGGCTAGATGAGACCTACATTATTTCTGCCAACATTCAGGAGAAGTTGGTGAGCCTACAGAGCACGTAATAGAAGCTCAAGGAAGATGTGCAGGACCGGCAACAAAGCAGTTGGTGGAGCAGATCAAACAACAAGATAGTAAACCGATGAAGGTATCTATTTTTGTAGGTGTAAAGATATATGGTTAATAATGTCCCAAGACATAAGAAGAGGAAGAGTACATGTCTCATGTTCCATATGCAAGTGAAATCAGTAGCCTGATGTATACAATGGTTTATACTAGACCAAACATTGCACATGAAGTGGGAGTATTGAGAAGATTTATGTCAAAACTAGGTAAGGAGCATTAGATAGTAGTGAAGCAGGTTTTCAGGTATTTGCATGGCACTAGTGATTATGGTTTGTGCTACCAAGAAAGACTAGGATTGGACAGAGTTTTGGACATCTGTGGCTTTGTTGATGTAGACTAGGCTAGAGATCTGGATCAGAGAAGATCTACAAGTGGGTATGTGTTTAACCTATTTGGATTTGTAGTCATTTGGATCAGTAAGAGATAGTCTATAGAGGTACTTTCAACTATAGAGGTAGAATACATGGTAGCCACTCATGCAAGCAAGGAAGCAGTTTGGTTGTAGAGATTTTGTTCAAGTATGGGGTTAGTACATCGAGCTATAAGGATAAGCTATTATAGCCAAAGTGCAATTTTTTTGGCAAAGAACCCTACTTATCATTCAAAGACAAAGCAGATTAATTTTTAGTATCACTTTGTAAGGGATATGGTTGAGGACAAAAGGTGTTGCTGGTAAAGGTGGACATTTTGAAGAATATTGTAGATGCATTGAAAAAGTCTATGAGCACTGAGAATCTCTTGATGTCGAGAAACAAATGGCATTGCAGGGGGTGGATCAATGACTAATCTCTCATGTGGAAAGAAAACAACAAGTGGGAGAATGTAGGGTTGTGTTATATTCTTTCCACGACTACCCCACGCATGGGAGTGTGATAGGTCCCCTTGTACATTGCGCGAGGCGTTGTGAAGGAATCAAGGGGGGGTATGGAGGGGTGTGATATTCCCCTTGCAACGGGTCCAGGGCAGCACCCTGGGAAAACAAATTTGGACCCTATATTAGGTGGGTAGAACTACCTATGGTTTTTTGCATGGATTTCGCACATGGTTTTGGGCATGATGGTTTTCTGTCCATGGTATTTTGTAGATCCGGTCAGGGGAACTACGATTATGTTCTAATCTGGGGTTAATGGATTTGGGTTTATAGATGCTTTGGCATGTATATATATGTATTGTAACATTGAAAGGAACATAATGAAAAATCAATTTGGTAGTCCCAGTTTCGGGATCCAGGGGAAAATCTCCATGTATATCTATTTTATGTTTTATGCTCTCACCATTGTTTATTTTCTGTTTTTTTTAATTCATATGCAAGTAATTTATGTACAGGGTTAAACCTACACTCCCCACAGTCACCTATGTGGTCCCAAGGATAGGAAACTAAGGTCACCATTTCATAATCAGAAGCTGGGTAAAATAGTCGTTGGCACATGATCCAACAAGTAGGAGAGGGGGTATCTCTCTTTCCTTGTCTTCACTTGTCCTCGTGCTTAAATCATGTGTCAGAAGATCTTTCCTAGACAACTTGATGAGACTAGATTTTGCACTCTTTAATCAACTTCTATGTTTTAGTTTAGAGTGGCCTTGGAGAGTTTACTCTCCACACACCTATTCCAAGGCCCTAAATTGACTAGACTAGTTAATGTATCTATGCCAAAAATAAAATTCTAGTTCATTTTAATTAAGCGATTATTTTAAGTGGTTGTTTTTAAGACACAGGGAAACAGAAGTGCAACTGATGTTGTTTTGACTCGAAAAAAATCAATAGAAAACCTAGTTACATGAAAGTGCAACTCTTTTTCTTCAATGAAAAGTGATTTCTACAAAGGTTCTACGAGGAACTTAATAAAGTAAAATTTCCTTATTTTCCTTCTTTTTTTGCATTCACACACTGAGCATTTATCAAAAGAGACTAAAATGCTTAAAATCCAAACTACCTAATGCATACTAGAATGCCTAAGTGCAAAATTCTATGGAATGCTTTAAACAAACAAATGTGTTCTTTCAAAGACCAAAAGCCAAAATTCAACCAAATAAGGAGAAACAAATATCCCAAAAAATATCTCCCTTGTGAAGCAAATTCCTGCTTCAAACAAAGATTCAAACATTTGTTGATAAACAAAAGGATCAAAACCAAAAACCAAAAGAAAGAAAAGGCAAAAACAAATGTTTTTTTCTCTTTTTTTCTTTTTTTCTTTGAATGAAAAAGTTTTAAGGCAAAGCAATCAATGACCTCAAGATCAAACTCAAGTGAAAAGAGACCAAAGTTCAAGAGACATAAACAATCATCAAAATGATAATACCAAAGTGACTAAGAGGTCAAAAGCACTTGAACAACTTGATCTGAAGGACACATCAAAGATTCAGCAAACAAAAGATCTCAGAAAACCAAAATCTTTCATTGAACCAAAGTTGCAAATCTTTCTCAAACCAACAAAAACAAAAAAAAAATATCCAACTTCAAGAATGCAAATGAAACAATGAAAATATTGGATCTTAAGGAAAGTTGAGAAAAAATTATCTGTTCCAGATGTATAGAACAGTCAAGCAGTTTACCAAATGGTCTAAAATCCAATACTCAAAAGTACAAAACTTCACCAAATATAAAAACCTAGGTTGAAATATTCTTTTTGCAAAAAGAGACCAAGAAACCAACACCAACAAGAAACCATATCATTCCTGATAGCAAATGACTCTTAGAAAGCAAGAAATCCAGACTACTTCTCAAAACTGGAGGAAAAAAATTGAAAAAATCTAACTTTTCCAGATATACACAACTGTGTATCGGGAAAGTCGCGTGTATATGCTATGATTGAGGAAACACATGTGTACATGAGTTCCTTTGGAATTAACCACGTCTATACGTGACTATGTACAAATAAAAATGCGTATAGGTAGAAAAATAAGGAAAAATAAAAATTACAGGCCTGATCTGAAAGATCAAACTGATTGCCCAAACTGCAACAGAATCAATACGACTAGAAAATCAAGAAATAAGAAAAAAGAGCCTAGATCAAGAATAAAAGAACCCTTCTAGGAAATAGAAGACTATACTCCCCAGTGGAGTTGCCAATTCTGTTAGCAGGAGAAAACTCCCTGAGGTGAGGGTTGACAACCTTAACAGAGCAAAAGAAAACTATCAACAAGAGGCACTCATTCAAGCAACCACACTATGACAACTAGTAAAGTGGGTTTAGAAAGAATACCCAAAATTCCTACGTCTAATGTAGATCTGGTAGGGTCCAAACCCTATGCTTTGTCAAATATGTTCAGACATGCAACACAAACCAGAGGAGCATATACATAGAAAATATTTCAAAGAATGTGCATATTATACATGTTAGATCATCAAGTATAGATATATAAATCATAATATGTTAGAAATGAATTATAGAAACATGAAATCAAAACATTTCAGGAACAAGACAGAGCTTCTTTTATTGACAACAACAAATAGGACTAAAAGAATACAATCTGAAATGTCCACAGCACCAACGAACCTTCCTCTGGATCCATCCAGCCCAAGCCTCAAAGATCACCACAATATATGCAAAAGGATGTCATATAATGGAAGATGAACATCTCTACAAGGAAATAAGGGTTTCCTATGACTAGAAGTGTAGGAGGCACAAGGGAAATTAGAATTAATTTGGGGATAAAAGAGCTATAATGTCAATATCCTATCTCCTTGTATGAATTAGGCCTTCCAATGAGGTGTATCAATACCACCAAAAATCAATTGATTCAGTTAGGCCACAAGCTCTTATAGGTGGGCTTTTGGTGAAACCCGTAAACCCCGCTCGAGAAATAGGAAAAAAAAATCATATTTTAAATTATGTACATGGGTTTAGTATTATGGTACTTGTGTGTACACGCGCTTTTATAAGGGCAAAGTCACGTATGAAATTTTAAAAAAATGTTTTTAATATATGATCAAGTCTAAATGGGAAAGGGCTGCCCAAGGCCATATAAAAGTATTATGACTACAAGATTGTTGAATAATGCTATAACAATAACTCATCAAGTGGGTTTCCATCAAGAACAACACATTATTCATAATGCCAACAATCCCCACCTTTGGACTTGATGGCAACCACTTTGGTGTTTGGTCACCACCACCAATAGATACCTATAAAACACATCAAGCTAAGCACCAAGATTTTAAAACACCAACTTACTCTCCCCCTTTAACATCAAGGGAAAAGGGTTGAACAATGATTGAATGAAGGCTTCTCTTCCTTTGTTGATATGAGTGTTGTAAATCTAATCTGAATGAGTGTGAACACTGAATATTAATCATGCTCCCCCTGGGAACATGCTGAAATTTCTAAAGGATGTACAATAAAATACATGACTCTATGACTTAGATGCATATGAATTTTCCTATCACCAAGGACTCAAACTTACATCAATCACCCAATCACAGTGGGTTTACATATTATGACATCAACCACCCAATCACAATGGGCTTAAAAATTACATCATATTCCCAAAAAGACTTGTCCACAATAGTCCTTACATGATTGAATTTAACAATGATTACATCATGACCTTTACATTAAATTATAGATATGACATGTATAACAAAGACCAAAGATCTCTAGTGTGAGGTAACAAGACCAATAGTCTTCATCAACCATCATATACTATGTAGGATCTACAAAATAAGCATTCGTTAGCAGCAACATGAACAACAACATGCACTTCTTCACCATTAATTAATAACTTCAACAACATAAGAAGCATCACCATTGATAAGCATCATTATGTATCAAGAAATTATAGTGCCAACATTGCATTATTAGAACCGTAACAAATGCTCCCCCTGAACCTGTGTCGTATGTGTAGACTATACTCAACCAATTCTAGAATCAACAAGCAAACTTGGAGCTTGTTTCTTCATTATAGCAAGATACACGGGATTGTTCAGTTCAGAACTCATGTATATACGTGACTTGTCTTTATATGATCTAAGTAAAAAAAGTGAAATATTGAAACCTGTTACCTTCAACTCCTCTTAAGCCTGTATTGTCTGTGTTAGTTCACTGTTACGACACCTGATGCACTGTCAAAATGTAAGAAATTATGAACATCAAAACTAATCATGGGAGTCATCATCCAGACACATGTGTATTACTCCCCTTGAACTTGAAGAATCAACATATTGATGAAGAAGAGACCATTCCTAATTTTTGTCTGAGATATTCAAATGCATCATGTGGAAAAGGTTTTGTAAATATATCAGCAACTTGTTCTTTTGAGGGAACATATTCTAGTTTGACCTTTTGTTCAAGCACCTGTTCTCTTAGAAAATGATATTTAATTGGAATATGCTTGGTCTTGGAATGCATAATAGGATTTTTTGAAATACTAATGGCACTTGTATTATCACATAGAATTGAAATGGGTGGAGAACGATTGAGTTGAATATCCTGCAATTTTTGCATCATCCAAAGAAGTTGTGTGCAACAAGATGCAGCAACAACATATTATGCTTTTGTAGTAGATAAAGAAATTGAGCCGTGTTTTTCGCTAAACCATGATACCAAGTGGGGCCCCATATAGAATGCTCCTCCACCAGTATTTTTCTATCATCAACATTTCCTACCCAATCTACATCTCTATAAGCATGAAGAGTAAGGTCTGCATCTTTGGGATACCATAAACCAAAGTCTTGAGTGCCTTGTAGATATTTGAAGATTATTTTTACTACCTGAAGATGAGTTTCATTTGGATTAGCTTGGAATTGTCTAACAATCCCAACTGCATGCGTGATATCTAGTCTTGTTCCTGTAAGATAAAGTAGACTCCCGATCATGGATTTGTATTTTGGTTGGTTGACTGTGGGAGAATCATCATGCGAACTTAGACTACATCCTGTCACCATGGGTGTGCATACCAGTTTGCAATCTTCCATTCCATATTTCTTCACAAATTTCTTAAGGTACTTTGTTTGTGAGAGAAAGATGTCATTCTTTGCTTGTGTACTTGTAAACCAAGAAAGTATGTTAGTTCACCAAGTAAAGACAATTCAAATTCTTGCTACATGACGGAAGAAAAACTTTGACTCATGGATTCTTCATTGCTACCCAAGATGATGTCATCCACATAAACAATAACAATTAAAATTTCACCATCATCCACCCTTATATATAGGTTTCTAGTTGCAAACCCCTTAGTGAAGCCTTATTGTTGAAGGTACCTGTCAAGGAAATAATACCATGCACAAAGGGCTTGTTTTAGCCCATATAATGCCTTCTTGAGTTTACAAATAAGTTTTACATCATTTCCTAGAATAAACCCTTTAGGTTATTCAATCTAGACTTCTTCTTCTAGGTTCCCATTTAAAAATGCAAATTTAACATCCATTTGATAAACTTTGAAATGATGAAAGCTTGAAAAGGAAAGAAACATTCTTATGGCTTCAAGTCTGGCTACAGGTGCAAATGTTTCTTCAAAGTCTATTCCTTCTTGTTGAGCATAACCTTTGCAAACAAGTCTTGCTTTATTTCTAATTACTTCTCCATTCTCATTCAATTTATTTTTGAATACTCATTTTGTCCCAATAACATTCTTATCAAGAGGTCTAGGAACTAATTCCCAATTGTGATTCTTTTCTATTTGATCAAGTTCTTCATTCACAGCCTTAACCCAACATTCATCTTTTCTAGTTTGATTTACATCTTGTGGTTCAATTGTGGATAGTAAGTCTATATGAATAGTAGTTCCAACAAGATTTACTCTAGTTTGTATTCTAGATTCCTTACCACCTAGAATTTGAGATTCTAGATGGTTTTTCTAAACATACCTTGATGGAGTCTTTTATGGTGCTTTTGTGTTGTCACTTCCTTCATCTGATACTTCGTTGATTCTTTCTTCCACATTATTTTGGCTTGTTGTAAGAGTATCTTCATCATCTACTGGTGCTTCCTTTTTGATACTTGTGGATGCTTCATCAATCACAACATCCATGCATTCAACAATCTTTTGAAGTCTTTTATTATAACATTTATATCCTTTACTTCTAGAGGAGTATCCAAGGAGAATTCCTTCATCAGCTCTAGCTTCAAACTTTCCAAGTTTATCATTATTATTCTTTATGTAATACTTGCTTCCAAAAACTCTAAAATGCTTAACAGTTTGGGGTTTACCATACCACAGCTCATAAGGCATTTTATCATTGTTCACGTGGATATGAGCTTTGTTAAGAATATTTATTGTTTTATGTGTTGCTTCGCCCCAAAAGGTATGAGGTGCCCCAGACTCATCAAGCATGGCATTTGCCATTTGTTGAATTATTCTATTCATTCTCTCTCCTACCCCATTTTGTTGATGAGTCTTAGCTATAGATAACTGCCTCTTAATTCCATGTTGTTCACAAAAGTCGAAAAATTCATCTAATATGAATTCTCCTCCTCTGTCAGATCTGAGATATTTGTTTTCAAGTCTAACTTATTCTCTACTAAGGCTTTGAAGACCTTAAACTTATCAAATGCTTCATCTTTATACTTTAATAAACCAATCCATCACATTTTAGTAAATTCGTCAATAAATAAGATGAAGTATTGTTCACCTCTATGTGACCTTTTCTTGATTGGCCCACATAAATCAGTATGAATAAGTTCAAGGGCCCTACTTTCAAAACCTTCTTTAGCATTGAATTGTACCCTGGTTTGCTTACCGAATCGACATGATTTGCATCTAGTATTTTCTAGTAGAGAAATGTTGGGCAAATCATGAACTTCTCCTAGCTTGCATGACTTATGTGTTTGAGTGAAGCTTAGATGTCCCAATATTTTTTGCCACAACCAACCTTCTTGTGTTCCGCTTAAGTAACATTGTTCTAGACCACCTTCCAAGGCATAGACATTACCTGGAATTCTTGTTCCTTTTATTGCAGTTTTTCCTGTATCGAGATTTTGGACCACACAATTATTTGATCTGAAAACAACTTCATTCCCTTGGTCACACATTTGGCTAACACTTAGCAGATTATGCTTCAACCCATCAACAAATAAAATAATTCCATCTTTAACCTTTTCTTTTAGCAAAACAATTCCTTCTCCTTTGATAACAATAGGTGCATTATTTCCAAAGGTTACATTCTTTTCTTTATTTATTTCATCAAAAGACATAAACTTATATTTATCACCTGTCATGTGTTTTGAGCATCCACTATCAATGTACCACATTTTTTCTTGATCCCCTGCATATAAATCTAGACCATAGCTCTCAGATTCGATGGTCTTCTTATTCCATACCTTATATGTTGTTTCCATTTTCTTATCCTAAGGTATTGATCATCCTTTTCTCTTGCATTCAGATTCTTTATGCCCAAAGTTATTGCAAAAGGAGCATTCAATTTCATATTAAAGAGGAGAGAAGGCATTGTTAGATAATTTCTTTAACCTAACCTCATTCTTTTGTTTCCTTGCTTCTCTAGTCATGATAGTTTTGTAAGCAACACATTAAGCAGCCTTATGACCAAAATTGTGACAAGTGAAACATTGTCCATCAAAGTAGAAGTTTATGGGAGTATAGTACCTTCTAGTGTTGTTTTCCTTTTGATTGAACCGAGTAGAATTTACCTGGGAAGTATTTGGTCCTTTATTCTTTTGTTGTAGGATGGAGCGGTGTTGACTGCTTCTCTTTACTGCATTGAGATAGCTTCCTGTTCTATAGAAGAATGTATAGTCTTTGATTTTTCTTCACAGTATCCAAGACCTGTTTTTATAAGAGGAGAGTGTTGAACTTTGATGATATCATCTAAGGTTTCATATCCTTTAGCAAATATAATATTAATACTTTTTTCTTTCTCAAGTTCTTTCCTTAAACTAATTATTTCACATTCTAGCTTCTCATTATTCTCTTCCTTTTCTATGATTTGTTTCTTCAAAGTTTCTTTTGCTAATTTAGCGTCTTCTGAACAAATCTTACGCTGAGATATTTCTTCAATAAAAATATCCTTTTCTTCTAGGGCATCCATGAAATTATCATCAGACTCATTACTATCTTCAAATGCCATAATTAATTGACATTCTTGATCAGACTCCCTGTCTTCAACATTTGAAAGACCATTACTACCATTATTGCATAGACAAGGAAATGGATTGCAGTTATAAAAAGAATCACATACTTGATAATGCTTCTTCTTCATTCTTGATCAATATAAAGTGGGGTGCTCCCAAACTTGAACATTTGTTGACATCTATAGTTGTCACTGCATCTGATATATCATTGTCACAATTTTTATAATCCCTTCTTCGAGCAACATTCTTCTTTCCTATCATTTTGACAGATCATCTTCAAACAATCAAGCTTCTTATGAAGGACCTCTTCTGATACCAATTGTTGGTAAAAATACTGGTAGGCGGGGGGGGATTCGGGGGGTGAATCAATACTTTCAAATCATTAAACTTTTCAATTTTATATCCATATTTTTGTACGCGACTTTACTGAAGGGAACCCGCATCTGTACGCGACTATTATTCAGAAAACCAACGTATATCTAGTAAACTTACTTTTTCATTTAATCCATGATCCAGGTGGATGTTGGTGACCACCCACCTATCCCACGTGGACCCCCACAACTATCTCTTTTAGTTTTTCAGTTTCCTTAATTGTAGCACAATTTACTATTTTTAGTAGTTTTTCGGATCTTGAACTTCTGGAGTCGTTTTGAGGCCCTAAACGACGTTCTTTTGGGAAAATTGGGAGAAACAAGGGTCATGGATCGATGCTTCTCTTCCCAAAGTTATAGTCCTCGGATAGATCTTTCTAATGAGCTATTGTGTGCATCAAATGGAGATCGTATGCCAAAGTTACAACCTTGGGAAGTTGATGTACCAATTTACCCAAACGGGACCCACAATTTGGCATTTCATCTTCTAGGGTTAGGGTTTTGGATGTTTATGGTTTTCCATTGTTTCTCAACAATAAATAGGCCTTTGAGCCTCATTGTAACAAAGTTTAGAGGCATTTAGCCACCACATCTCTTCTCAGAGATAAGCTACCATTGCCCTAGTTGGTTTATTTCCATATTTATTTGTAAGCATATTTTAGTATTTTACATTAATGAAATGAAGTATTATTTCTGCTGAATCTCTATATGTATGGTTATTTTTGTAATTTTTTGTGTTCCTGTTTAAATCCGGATCAATCCATCATATGTTTATCTTGATCCAATGCATCAATACTTCATTAGACATTAAATAAACAATAACCATGTATAGTAAGAACCAAACACATAAGAAACACATCAACACAAATGAACACCAGGACATTTAGGTGGAAACCCAATGTGGGAAAAAAACCACCACTGATGTCATCTTTGTCTTCCTTTTATTATAAAGTAAACTTCTCACAATCTTGTACTAGCACAAACTCATACCAACACACAGGTACCCACTTGTAGAAGGTTACAACCTTCTCTCCTTCTCCAGCACCCACTGGAAGGGAGCTCCAACCCCCTAATCTTGTTTACCGACACCCACCAAAAGGGAGCTCCAACCCCCTAATTTGATTTACCAGCTACCACTGGAAGTAAGCTTTGACTTCCTCATTGAAGGATCAAACCCTCAACAGCTCCATGGACAATGTTTCATAAATTTTCGTACTGAATCCACCTGATACAATACATCTCAAATTGTCGGCCACATTTCATCAAATTTTCAGACTGGACCTAGTACCATCATTTAAGCCCAAAATTAAACATCAAATTTGAAGTTGATCACTGCAAAAAATCACTCAATCGTCAACTAAAACAACCAATATCTAAATCAACCAAACACTGAATCAGATGTAACCTAACACAATCAACTTATTCTCAAACAACCAGAAGAGTTAGATCATTGTAATCAATTTATTTAATCAACTGAAAGTCTTGGTCAATAAACTATCAAAATAATTTTGTGACTATCACATCACTTCGCCTAGGGTTCGGCTCTGGAGCACGCCCCTAGCTGTCGTCGCTCCTGCAGAGCTCTCTCGGCAGCCTCCCACTGTTGAGACCAACCATTGGATCAAGATAGTTATGCACAAGGAGCCTCTTTATAAAAAATTTGAATCCAATCAAGATGGACATCGGAGGGGGTCCCTCTTCTCCCCCCCCCCCCCCCCCCCAATATTGCTGCCTTCAAGAGATTGGTAGCCTCTTGTGGCAAGAGGAAAGTGTAGGTTTTAACCCTGTACAGAAATTACCTACATACAAATCCTAAATCACAAGAAAAATAAAAATGTGAGAGCATAACACATAAAACACACATACACAGAGATTTCCCATTGGATCCCAAAACTGGGACTACCAGCTTGATTTTTCATTATATTCCTTTCAATGTTACAATACATATTTATACATGCCGAAGCATCCAATACCATGGACCGAAAACCATTGCATCCAAAACCATGGACCAAAAACCATAGGTAGGTTCGCCCAACCTAATATAGGGTCCAAAAAAAAATTTCGTGAGGCGTTGCCCCGGACCCCGTAGAGGGGGCCTACCTATCCCCCTCAAACCCCCCGGTTCACTATGTAGGTTAGTCGTGGAAAGAATATAACACAACCCAACAGAAAGCAAGGGCGAACCAGCAAAAAATTGTTAAGAAAGCCAAATCCATCCCTTCAGTAGAGATACCTATGGAACACTCGTGCTAGACTGAGCTGAATCTGATTGAACGAGGGCTCATAGCACAATTCACGGGTCTATGGCCCTTTCCCAAAGCTATTGAGGGTTGGGTCCAGCAAAATTGGAGGCCCCTTATCTCTGAATGAATACAAAGCCACATGGTAGGTAGAGGATAATATGTTTTTGTTTTCAAATTAGCAGAAGATCAAGATCTCATTTTTTGAAATGGTTCATATTTCATGGGCCCCCAAGGGCTCTATCTGAATAAATGGACACCGAACTTTGACCCTTCCTAGGACACTCCCTCAGCGTCCCTGTCTAGGTAAGGTTACCCCATCTCCCTCTTCATTGCTGGAACCTGGAATCTTTGGAAACAATTGGGAACAAATTAGGAAAATACATTGATAGGGCTAAAAGGAGAGATCAACATTCATCCAACAGAATATGCGTAGAAGTCGATCTGGAGACAAGATTGCCTGAGGCGATCAAGTTGACCATAGTTGGCTGGTCTCACATTCAGGAACTAGAATATGAACAACTCCCCTTCAAGTGCCAAAGTTGTCATGGCTATGGCCACTTCGCTCGAAACTGCAAAAAGAAAATTGAGGAAGAATTCGAAAAAGAAAAGGGTGAACAGTGGACATAAGCCAGAAAAAATGCCACTACTAAACAGACCACCAGATCAAAAAGGAAAGGAGGAAATCTAGAGACAGCAGGACCCTCTGCTGGGAAGAGTTTAACCAAAGATCAAGCCACTGCAAATGCCACCAACTCAACAAACCGTTTTTCTGCTCTAAACACTCCAGAAGACCAACCAGAACTTGAAGAGGGAGAGGTGCAATAGAATATGGAACAGACAGCAAATGCAGAACTAAATTCAGGATCTCAAGAACATACTATAGAAGCCATCTCAAAACCTCCTTTTATAGATGCAACCAAAAATGAAAATCAAGGCCCTCTTATAGGCGCCACTTCCCCACCCTCTTATGTAGAAATGACCAAAAAGGAAAAAACTACTAGATAGTCCTGGTTCTTTTGAAGATGGACCTCTTGAGCAATCCAACAAAAAGGCAGGAAGGAAGTCTCGCAAGGAGATCAGAGAAAAAGAGGTGGAGTGATTAAAGATGCAAGGCAGCCAGTCTACAATCAAAATGTCACTAGGAATGAACACAAGGACCAGACCCCCAAAGGGTGGGTCTGCACCACCCCCCTCTAGTATATAATGCAGATCGTCTCTTGGAACTGTAGGGGTCTGGGGAACCCTCTGAAAGCTGAAGCAGTAAAAGACCTATTAAAAATGGAAAACTCAGACATTCTCCTACTCCAAGAGACAAATATAGAAGAAGATGCTCTTCTATCTCTAAGTCGAACCAAATGGAAAAAGAACTCAGGGAAAGCGGTCAGCGCCAAAGGTACTTCAGGGGGTCTTACAACCCCCTGGTCAGAGGATATGTTCCAGCTTAAAAACTCTTTTGCAACCCAGCATTGGATCTATACATACCTCCCTCACCTCCCAAGTAAGATTTCTCTAGCTCTCTTCAATTTGTATGTTCCTATTAATTTTTTGGAGAAGAAGGACTAGTGGAATTCTCTCTCAAACTTCCTAGAAATCTCTGCACCCCAAAACATCATTCTAGTGGGGGATCTCAACATCACTCTAGACCCACAAGAAAAAAATGGTGGAGTAAGGGGCAAAGATCCCTTCCATGCCTCTGTGGAGTCTCTGATTCTTGAATGGGACCTTTTGTACCATAAACCAAAGAAAGGTCGTTGTACCTGGACCAACAATAGAGTTGGCAAAGCTAACATTGCTACCCATTTAGATCGGTTTCTAGTACAAAGCACTCTTCTGGAGGGGAAGCATCTAATCTCTTCAAAAATTCTATGCAAAATAACATTTGATCATAACCCCATCTCGTTGTTAATAGAGAAAGAGGAGGACCTTAGCCCTATTCCCTTTAGATTCAATCCTCTTTAGGTATTGAGAGAGGGCCTTATGGACATAGTGACCAAAGTATGGGCACAACCAGTCGAAGGATCCCCCGGTTTCATGTGGGAGAAGAAACTCAAACACACTAAGTTTGCATTAAAAACTTGGGCAAAAGAAAAAACCCCTTTTCACTCCTACGAGTCATAGAAAAAAGACAGTTCAGGCTCTAGCTAAGATTCAACTCGGCATGGAAGGATCTGAAATCACCAAAGCCCAGCTGCTCATCGAACAAAATGCCCAGTTCAACACCTTTCTTTCCTTTCGACAAGAAGAGGAATACTGGCACCTTAAGTCTCGCAGCCTCTCGCTCCAAGATGGAGACAGAAATACAGCTTTTTTTCACAAACAATGCAAAGCCCGAATATCTCGGAATCACATTTTTGAAATATCCAACGGGGAGGGGGAAGTTATCAAAGGACATGATCTCATAAAACAGGCAGCCACAATCCACTATCAGAATCTATTCCAAGAGTATGGTTCATCCGATGACGACCTGGCTGCCGACTTACTGTCAAACATCCCATCTCATGTCATTGTAGAAGTAAATGTTGGGTTAATGAAGCCCTTTTCTGAAAAAGAGATAGTTGAGGTCATTTGGTCAATGTAGTCGGATAAAGCACCTGGGTCGGACAGCTTCACAATACATTTCTACAGAGCTTGCTGGTATGTAATTAAACTCGATCTTCTCAGAATGGTAAAAGCCTTTCAAAAGATAGCCAAAGTGGGAGGGTGCACCAACTCCACCTTCCTTACCCTTATCCCAAAAGAGGTTAACCCTGAGTCTTTAGACAGATTCCAGCCAATCTATGTAATGCCTCCTACAAGATCCTTGCCAAACTATTAGCCAATAGACTCAAGCCTCTGTTAGGGTACCTGATCTCCCCTCTGCAGGGCAGTTTCGTCAAAGGAAGGCACCTCATAGACAATGTGATCTAAGTGCAAGAAGCCCTACACTCTAGCCACTCTCGAAAGGAAAAAGGTATGCTCATCAAGTTGGATATGACAAATGCTTTTGACCGAGTTAGACTCTCATTTCTCTATAAAATCCTCCTCCCCTTCAATTTTTGTGTTGATTTTGTCAACTTGATAAAAGCCTACACACACAGACCTTGGATAGCCCCCACTAGTCAATGACAGACCTTCTGACTTCTTCCAAGCTTCTAGAGGGCTCTGCCAAGGATGCTATTTGTCCCCCTTTCTTTGTATCTTGATGGGAGAATCCCTAAGCAGAAAGCTGATAGCAGAAATGGAAATAGGCATTATTCCAGATATCAAGGCAGCAAGAGGAGTGGACCCTATAAATCATGCCCTCTTTGCGGATGACTCTCTCCAGTTGAACTGTGAAGAGCTTGGTTGTAGTTGTATTGAACATAGGGGAGGCTCTCGTCCCATGTGTGTGGATGCTTTGAGTTGTACATGCGCAAAATGTGTACAATCATCCTATTGACAACCTCTGTTTGGCCATCAGTTTGAGGATGGAAGGCTGTAGACTTAGTGAGTTTGGTGTCCAACATTGACCAGAGACTGGACAAAAATGTACTAAGGAACCGACTATCCCGATCTGAGATGATATACTGTGGGATCCCAAATTGCACCCACACTCGTTCAAAGAAGAGTTTAGCAGTGGCTTATGCTGTGATATTCTTCTTTTAGGCCACCATAATGGCCATCTTCGAGAACCTGTCGACGACCACAAAAACACATTCATTTCCATGCTTAGTGGAAGGAAGCCCTGACATGTAATCCATGGATATGGATTCCCAAGGTCGACTAGGGGTAGGCAACGGCGTGTAGAGGCCTTGCTTCTTGATGGTCGGTTTGGCAATAGCACAAGCAGTACATGATCTGATGTACTTCCCGACATCCTGTCGAAGATTCGGCCAATAGAAATACTTTTGCAATACTACCACCATTTTCTCGACCTTGAAATTCCCGGCAGCCTGACTGTACTGTGCTTCCCAAATCATCTTGGCACGCTCACTTGAAGGAACACAAAGGTGACCTGGGTGGCATAACAGGGTATCCTGGAGGTGAAAATCTGGAACATGCAGACCCTCCAAGAGTGTCTGGAATGTGTGGCCAAATTCTAGGTCGCTTTTGTAGAGAAGTGGCCAATCAGAAGTCTCGTGCCCACAAGAGTTGAGCATATTGGTTAACGCCATGATCGGTGGTCGACTGAGGCAATCTGCAAAATTATTGTTGTTGTCCTTCTTATACTTGATATTCAAATGGAACTGTTGCAGGTATGTAGACCGCTTCTGATGGCGATCATTCTGCAATTTCCCTTGGGTCTGTATGAACTGCAGGGATCGATTGTCTGTGTGGATGACTGTTTCCTTCCCCAAAATATAATGCTTCCATTGTCGACAGGCCTGCACAATGGAATACATCTCTTTGTCATAAGTGGGATACTTCCAGACTTTGTCTGAAAGTGTTTCACTGTGATATGCCACTAGATGCCTTTGTTGAGTAAGGACTGCCCCAATAGCATACTCAAAGGCATATGTTTCGACTTCAAATGGTTGTTGCAAATCTGGTAACGCGAGCACTGGTGCCGTACAGAGGCAGACTTTCAACTCTGTGAATGCCTTCTGTTGAGATTTAGACCAAAATAATCTTTCTTTCGCTCCTCCCTTGGTGACTTGATTTAAGGGCCAAGTGATATGAGAAAACCCCAATCAAACCTACGGTAGAAGTTGGCAAGACCTAGAAAGCTGCGAAGCTCTGTCAAAGTGGTTGGAGATGGCCAACCTCGAATGACTTGGATCTTGGCTGGATCCACATGCACCCCTTGTTCATCAATAATGTATCCCAGATACTAAACATGGTTCATGCCAAAATTGCATTTCTCCAAATTGGAACATAGCTTGTGTTGCCGCAGTGTTTGGAGAACCTGTCGGATGTGGTGGAGGTGCTCTTCCCAACTCTGGCTGAAGATCATAATGTCATCCAAGTATACCACTACAAATGAGTTGGTGAATGGCCGTAAGATGTCATCCATTAGCCTCATGAAGGTTGCAGGAGCATTCGTCAATCCGAAAGGCATAACCAACCATTCAAAAAGGCCCTCCTTGGCTTTGAAGGCAGTCTTCCACACATCATAGGGTTCGATTGGTACCTGGTGATATCCTGACTTCAGATCGATCTTGCTGAAATATTTTGCCCCTTTTAGTTGGTCCAAGAGGTGATCAATCTGCGGGATCAGGTACCTATTATGGATAGTGATCTTGTTCAGCACCCGATAGTCAATATAGAGTCTCCAAGTCCCATCCTTCTTCAGTACCAACACGATCAGGCTCCCACAAGGCAACGAACTCAGACGGATGTGACCTTTCTGCAATAGCTCCTGAATCTACCTCTTGATTTTATTGTTCTCTAGAACGGAGCACTGATAAATTGGTCCATTAGGTAGCATTGCACCTCGGGTTAGATCGATGGAGTGCTTGACCTGACAGTGTAGAGGAACCCCTGCAAGGGAGGTAAAGATGTCCTCGTACTCCTCCATGACATTGTCCATCTGCAGTTGTCGTGTGGAGGGGCCCTGTCTGGAGGTCGTGAACACCGTCTTCTTCTTTCTTTAAGGGCGTATCATCAGGAAAGCAAATTTCCCGGTTTTGGAAATGAGCTTACTGCATTGTTTTGTAGTAATCAAAGAGATGGCGATAGGCAGTGCTACCTCTGGCATCCTGTACAACTTATTTCCCAATGTAATAATAACAACACAGGGCCTTGATTCATACACAGCATGTAGCTTCCACAAGTATGTTTGTCCTAATAATACATCACAAACTTCAAGGGGAGCAACGTCACATAATACCTCATTCGTGAAGGGCTTAATGTTGTATGGAAGGCGACACTACTGGCTCACGCAAAGATCTCGTCCTTGGTGAAGCCACCCGATGGTGTATGCTTGTGGATGTGTTGTGGTCGGTAAGCCCAACCGCTTCACGACCTCTACCGAAATGAGGTTCTTTTGGCTCCCACTATCGATAATGAACTGTAGTGGGGAGCCCTTTACCCACATCTAGGAGTGGAAGAGACACTACTCCTCCTCTGGATCTTCGGGTTCCTCCTTCTGTATCTTCGTGGTGGCGACGGTGGTGCTGGGCTCCACATCGATAATCTGCTTCCCTTTGTCATTCCCCTTGTCGGGTTCTGACTCAGAGTCGAAACATGCATCTGATTCTGAAACCTTTAGCTCAACCACCAGTGATTGCTTGGTTCGACACTCACTTGTGTTGTGGGTTGAGCTCTTATGGAACTCACATTATTTTCCCGTGTCCCTTTTCGGCTTCGCGGCGCTGTTCTTTGCTTACAGCTTTGGAGGGTTGTCTTGGGATACCCTGCCTTAGCTTTGTCCTTTGTTCTGTGGTTTAGGGGCACCTTTCCCTTGCTTTGAATTTGCAGATCCAAAGTCTCGCTTCTTTTGTTTAAACTTCTGCTCGACCTTGACGGCATTTCGGTATGTTGTGTCGAGCGAGGAGATGTTCAGGAATTCTATTTCTTCCTAGATGTACTTGTGCAGGCAGCCGTGGTATTTAAGTATCAAATGCTGCTCCAAATCCTTGACACCCAACTTTGTGCAAAGGGTATGTAAAAGATTAGTGAACTATGGCACATCTTGGTCCCTTCCCTGCCACAGCGTGGTCCACTTTATGTATTGATCCTCATAGCTTCCAATAGGGTAGTACTGCTCCTTGATGGCATCTCAGAATGAATTCCAAGTGCGTGAGGTTGAAAATAGTTAGTCGGTATTTTCGTCCTTCTGCTCGCAGTAGGTTTCCCACCAGTCCTTGACGTGGGGGGCTACTTTGAGAAGAGAAAAAACAATCTTTTCCCGACTCCAAAATTCATGAATAGAAAAATAACCCTCTAGCATATTTAACCATTTATCTACAGCATCTACATCTATATGACCCTCAAATATGGGGATTTCAAAAGTAACTTGTACCTTAAAGGGCGTGGCGTTTCTAATGTAGCTGCTGGAAGCCGATGTGTCACTTCTGGGTAGCCGTTGAAGGATCTAGGCAAAGTTGTCCATCATCGTGTTCCTTTGTCCCTCGAGAGCTTCTTCAAGCAAGATTTTGATAGGATCTCCTACCCCCTCATCTTTCTTCTCATCTGCCATGGGAGGCCGTCGAGATTTGCGAGGCGGGTCTTGCAAAGGTTCGACCAGTTCAAGCCCTAACTCCTTATATCCCGACCTCGTTGGGGATATGCAAAGAAAAACAGAGAAAAAGCAGACCGCTCTGATACCATTGATCCAGATTTAAATAGGGATGCAACAAATTACAAACACAACCATAAACACAGATATGCAGCTGAAATAATACTTCATTTCATTAATGGAAAATACTGAAATATGCTTACAAACAGTAATGGAAATAAACCAGCTAGGGCGATGGTAGCTTATCTTTTAGAAGAGATGTGGCGGCTACATGCCTCTGAACTGTGTTACAATGAGGCTCAAAGGCCTATTTATTGTTGAGAAATAATGGAAAACCCTTCACATCCCGAAACCTAACCCCAGAAGATGAAACGCCAAATTGTGGGCCCCGTTTTTGGTAAGTTGGTACATCAACTTCCCGAGGTCGTAACTTTGGCATACGATCTCCGTTTGACATGTACAATAGCTTGTTAGAAAGATCTATCTGAGCACTACAACTTTGGGAAGGGAAACAATATCAAAGGACCTGTGTTGCCCCTAGATTTCCCAAAAAACGTCGTTTAGGGCCTCAAAAAGGCTCTGGAAGTTCAGGACTCGAAAAACTGCTAAAAATAGTAAGTTGTGCTACAATTAAGGAAATTGAAAATGTTGAGAGAAACAATGGTGGGGGTCCAGGTGGACTTGGCAGGTGGCCACCAATATCCACCTAGATCATTCTTCCCCCCTTAGGAAGCAATGGTCCCCATTGTGTTGAGTTCCTCCATGAGATGAGGAAACTTCTGCTGAACTTGGTCCCTGGTGAGCCACTTGCCCTAGTGAAGGAGCTGGCCTGATTTGACAACTCGATACAGTTGGATATTCTGTTGGCGAGTGTTCTTGATTTGTGTGTCCATGATCTGATTAGTTATAGCTTGTTCCATGCAATCTGGATTTAATTCTGTGGGTGTGAGCTGTTTTGCAATGTCGGATGTGTCTATTAATGGTGGAAAGTATGGTTGAAGGCGGTCCACATTGAACACTAGGTGCAGGCCAACGAATGGGGGAATGTTGAACTCAAATGCATTGTCTCCCATAGCCTTAGTAATGGTGTAAGGACCATATCGGAGTGGTCTCAGTTTCCGATAGGCTCCATTAAGGCGTTCCTTTTGTAAATGCAACCAAACTTTGTCACCTACCTGAAACTTGTGTGGCACCCGATTTTGATCATGTCGCTACTTGTACTTGGCATTTGATTTCTCTAGAATGTCATGGACCTGCTGGCGAATATGTTGGATGTGCTCAATGAAGCTGGTTGCCTTTTCTGTTTCGGACTAGACATGAGCTAAATCTATGTGAATAGCTGCAAGTGGCATGGCCACATCAATGGGGCATAGTGGCTGGAATCCCAAGCCCACCTGAAAAGGGATGTGGCCAGTCAAGCTGTGAAGAGCTCGATTGTATGTGTGCTAAACATAGGGGAGGCTCTCGTCCCATGTGCGTGGATCCTTTGAGTTGTACATGCACAGAATGCGTATAATCATCCTATTGACAACCTCTGTCTGGCCATCAGTTTCAGGATGGAAGGCTGTGGAATTAGTGAGTTTGGTGTCCAACATTGACCAGAGACTGGAACAAAATGTACTGAGGAACCGAATGTCTCGATTTGAAATGATATACTGTGGGATCCCAAAGTGCATCCACACTCGGTCAAAGAAGAGTTTAGCAGTGGCTTCTGCTGTGATATTCTTCTTGCAGGCCGCCATAATGGCCATCTTCGAGAACCTATCGACGGCCACAAAAACACAGTCATTTCCATGCTTAATGGAAGGAAGCCCTGACATGTAATCCATGGAGATGGATTCCCAAGGTCGACTAGGGGTAGGCAGCAAAGTATAGAGGCCTTGCTTCTTGATGGTCGGTTTGGCAATAGTGGAAGTAGTACATGATCTAATGTACTTCCCAACATCCTGTCGAAGATTCAGCCAATATAAATACTTTTGCAATACTACCACTATTTTCTCGACCTTGAAATGCCCAGCAGCCTGACTGTAGTGTGCTTCCCAAATCATCTTGGCATGCTCACTTGAAGGAACACAAAGGTGACCCAGGTGGCATAACAGGGCATCCTGGAGGTGAAAATCTGGAACATGCTGACCCTCCAAGAGTGTCTGGTATGTGTGGCCGAATTCTAGGTCGCTTTTGTAGAGAAGTGGCCAATCAGAAGTCTCATGCCCACAAGAGTTGAGCACAGTGGTTAACGCCATGATCGGTGGTCGACTGAGGCAATTTGAAACATTAATGTTGTTGCCCTTCTTATACTTGATATTCAAATGGAACTGTTGCAGGTATGTAGAACACTTCTGATGGCGATCATTCTGCAATTTCCCTTGGGACTGTATGAACTACAGGGGTCGGTGGTCTATGTGGATGACCGTTTCCTTCCCCAAAATGTAATGCTCCCATTGTCGGCAGGCCTGCACAATGGAATACATCTCTTTGTCATAAGTGGGATACTTCCAGACTTTGTCTGAAAGTGTTTCACTTTGATATGGCACTGGATGCCCATGTTGAGTAAGGATTGCCCCAATAGCATAGTCAAAGGCATATGTCTCGACCTCAAATAGTTGTTGCAAATCTGGTAACGCGAGCACTGGTGTCGTGCAGTGGCGATCTTTCAACTCTGTGAATGCCTTCTGTTGAGATTCAGACCAAAATAATCTTGCTTTCGCTCCTCCCTTAGTGACTTGACTCAAGGGCCAAGTGATATGAGAAAACCCCAACACGAACCTACGGTAGAAGTTGGCAAGACCTAGAAAGCTATGAAGCTCTATCAGAGTGGTTGGAGATGGCAAACCCCAAATGACTTGGATCTTGGCTAGATCCAAATGCACCCTCTGTTCATCAGTAATGTATCCCAGATACTGAACCTGGGTCATGCCAAAAGTGCATTTCTCCAAATTGGCCCATAGCTTGTGTTGCCGCAGTGTTTGGAGACCCTGTCGGATGTGGTGGAGGTGCTCTTCCCAACTCTGGCTGAAGATCAGAATGTCATCCAAGTATACCACTACAAATGAGTTGGTGAATGGCTACAATACATAATCCATTAGCCTCATGAAGGTTGTAGGAGCATTCGTCAATCCAAAAGGCATAACCAACCATTTGAAAAGGCCCTCCTTGGCTTTGAAGGCAATCTTTCACACATCAAAGGGTTCGATTGGTACCTAGTGATATCCTGACTTCAAATCAATCTTGCTGAAATATTTTTCCCCCTTTAGTTGGTCCAGGAGGTCATCAATCTACGGGATCGGGTACCTATTATGGACAGTGATCTTGTTCAGCACCCGATAGTCAATACAGAGTCTCCAAGTCCCATCCTTCTTCTGTACCAACATGATTGAGCTCCCACAAGGTGATGAACTCGGATGGATGTGACTTTTCTGCAGCAAATCCTGAATCTGTCTCTTGATTTCATCATTCTCTAGACCCAAGTGCCAATAAATTGGTCCATTGGGTAGCGGCGCACCTGGGGTTAGGTCGATGGAATGCTTGACCTGACAGTGTAGAGGAACCCTTGCGGGGGAGGTGAAGATGTCCTCGTACTCCTCCATGACCTTTTCCATTTGTTGTCATGCAGAGGGGCCCTGTCTGGAGATTGTGGACAACATCTTCTTCTTTCCTTGAGGGCGTATCATCAAGAAAACAAATTTCCCGATTTTGGAAATGAGCTTATTGCATTGTTTTGCAGTAATCAAAGAGATGGCAGTAGACGGTGCTACCTCTGGTATCCTGTACAACTTATTTCGCAATGTAATAATAACAACACAGGGCCTTAATTTATACACAGCATTTCACTTCCACAAGTATGGTTGTCCTAATAATATATCAAAAACTTCAAGGGGAGCAATGTCACACAATACCTCATCCGTGAAGGGCTTGATGTTGTATGGAAGGCGACATTGTTGGCTCACGCGAAGATCCCGTCCTTATTGAAGCCACCCGATGGTGTACGGTTGTGGATGTACTGTGGTCGGTAAGCCCAACCGCTTCATGACCTCTACATAAGTGAGGTTCTTTTGGCTCCCGCAATCGACAATGAACTGTAGCGGGGAGCCCATTACCCACATCTAGGAGTGGAAGAGACGCTCCTCCTCCTTTGGATCTGTTATCACTCAGGTTGTCCCTAGGCTCCTGTTTAGGGATACGGCCGAGGTAACCACAAACCAATCTTTGGATTGCAGGTTCTATCCCACCTGCAATCAGAGAGGGCTCTCTCTTAATGATTCAACTTTGTTGATGATTTTAGGCTAGCTTTTGGCTCAGGGGTTTTTTGTTTGTGTTTGGATGGAAGGGAGAAATCTCAAGCAAAGAGGCAAGGTAAGGTGTGATAAGTTTCAAACCATTGGGCATGGAGTCATGGATTAATTCTTGCTGTTGCGTTTTCTTCGTCACAAGAGGATTAAGGAGTGGGATAGCCACACATGATACAATTATCAATCTACTGAAAGGATGGAATGACGATCAGAGATGAAAGGCAAAGGGAATCATTTCATCATACTAAAAAAGAGGAGAAATGAATGAATGATTATCTAGGAGCAGCTAAGAATTCCTAAACTCTCATTCATATGTGAAAGAAACAGCGTAAACAAGATCAGTTAAGTATACATGTTCATAACTATTTCTGATGAAAACATGAAAAAATGCAGAAATTGAGCTTAAGGTGTAGTTAAACAAATCCCAAGCTATTCTTCTTTTCTGCAATTTAGATGGCGGAACTGTGGTAAAACAAAACATGAAAATTAACAGAGTTGAGAAACACTTATTGAACCATGTAGAAGCACAGGAATTCCGTAATCACTCCTCGGCCAAAACACATCAAACAGTTTCGAAATCCATGCCTTCAGCAGTCTTTGATTATAGAAAATATGACAGTTACAGTGCGGGTCTCTGCTTGAAGAAAATGTCGAGATAAAGATTAAACAATTTCCTCGACTCACTCACCAACCAACCCCTTACTCCATCTTTCAGGGTGGTATATATAAGAAAAATATCAAAATTCATTTATTACAATTGACCTAAACAGGTCTGCGGGAAAAGCTTTTCTAAAACCTAAGTGTCGCTGGAATTAAATGCAGGTAAGTCCTTTGGGCTGCGCTAGAGGCAGCTGAATCAAAAGGAGTGCACTGTGACCCTTGGAGGCTCGATGCGGTACTGCTGGAATGACTGTGCTTCGGGATCTGTAGTTCTGTTCTGGTGCGAGTTAAATGTGCAATAATTATGATTAGAGGGTTTTGAGTGGCTTCGCCCTCTTTCTTTGACTTTGCTGGAAGGTATTAAATGTTCTCCTGCTTTGGACTGCTGTTAAGATCTTTCGCTGATACTCTTTGCCGCTACATTGATGGTTTCCGCCGCTTGCTGATACTCTTTGACATGCTTTTTCCCTGTTGATTTGATTTGATACTCTTTAATCTCTGCCACTGATCCTTTCCTGTCTTTAAATCGGATTAATTTGGCAAAATCGAGCGATTTAAGGCTTTTTCAGCGCAAAACGGGCCAAGGAATCAAAAGATTCCATAAAGATTACCCAAAACGGCCTATTTCCCATTCGCGCTAATCGCGCATCGAAAACTACTTCTGTTTCTTGTTCCGGAGCTCCAAAGTACGATTTTTATTCGTGCGCGAATTTTCGGTTTCTTGGCTGCTGACATCAGCATGACGTCAGAAGTACGGCAGGTGACGTCATCCTGCTGACATCAGCGGTGGGTCCCTGGTACAGATGTGACGTGGTGGGGTGCTCATATCTTAAGGCGATGCGATGAAATTTTCTGATGCGATCGCAATATCGCATCGGCGGGGAACGGGAAGGTGTTTCATTTGGGCATGCGACGCTTGCGACTGCCGATCGCCGATATCGCGATATCACGTCGGGAAACAACGGATGGGGCATAACTTATATGGTGGGAATATTGCGATATGGCGATGATCGCTGGCTTGCTAGGATCTGCAGAGTGTTAAGGAGATCGGCAAGGGTCTATTGTGGTCGGAAGAAGTGAGTAAGTGGGTCAGAAGGGCGCTTGAGGCCTCGGAAGGGGTCCGATAACCTACAAAGGGATTTTATACTTTGGAAGGAGTCCATTGTATTTGGAAGATGATTTGAAGGGGCATCATGAGGGCTCTTGCCAAGTTTCAGACAAACTGAGCAATTCCCAGGGGTACTTATGGTTATTTTTCAACCAGGGGGAGGGATATTTACATAGGGGATTATTTACATATTTTTAGTACGGGGACAGGGAAAATATAAGGAGTTAAATAATAATGTCAGTAGTTAATATGGAGATGGTAAGAAAGCGCTAAGTTTGGGAGATCTTAGGCTGCAACGAGGGAATATAATCTTATAGAGAGGATATGGAATTTCTTTGAGTGAAGCAGATCTTCACCCAAGCTAATGACATGAAAATGATGAAGCTAAGAGGTATCAAGCAGATCTTCACCTCTTTTGGGGAAATTAGTTAATGATTTGGGGGAGACGGAGAAAGGAAGTTAGTTATGCTTATTTTTGAGTTTCTCACATAGAACCGTCTGGTGATTGTGTCCTGAGTAAAGATGACACCTGAAAACCTGGAACTGATGAGCGATCAGAATTTTGCAACCTCAACTACCTACCCAGCCTACTTACCTAACATTTTTTCTTCTTTTGGTTTGGGTGCACTTAGACTTGCAAACCCATCATTTCAATTTTTCTTTTTTATGCTTCCCTATCTACAGACTACCCTTATTTCATCCGAGGGCCCAGATTAAGCAGTTGGGCTCCTTTGATTCTCTACCTATCTAAGAATCTACCAAGATTAAGCTGTTTGGACAGATTTTCATTCTCTATATTCTAAAACAGGAAATTTAAACCTAGGGAGACCAAGATTAAGCTGTTTGGACCTCCCTTTAACTGAAAATTGTTCAACACTAGAATAACTCCTCAAAATTTGGAAAGCAGTTAGATGAACTCTGAGTAGCCTTCTTCGCTTGGAGACTATTAAGCAAATATGGAGCATTACAGCATGCAAAGTATGACATATTTGGGCTGTAAAAATGTCAATCATGACATATGAGTAACCTGCTGCAGCAGGAGGCTAACAGGATCTTCGGGTTCCTCCTTCTATATCTTCATGGTGGAAACGGTGGCGTTGGGCTCCGCATCGATAATATGCTTCCCTTTGTCATTACCCTTCTCGGGTTCTCACTCAGAGTTGGAACATGCATCTGATTTTGAAACCTTTATCTCAGCCACCAATGACTGCTTGGCCTAACACTCACTTGTGTTGTGGATTGAGCTCTTATGGAACTCACACAATTTTCCTGTGTCATTTTTCGGCTCCGCGATGCTGTTCTTTGCTTGCAGCTTTGGCGGGTTGTCTTGGGCTGCCCCACCTTGGCTTTGTCCTTTGTTCTGTGGTTTAGGGGCACCTTTCCCTTTCTTCGGATTCGCAGATCCTAAGTCTCGCTTCTTCTGTTTAAAATTCTACTCGACCTTGACAGCATATCGGTATGTTGTGCCAAGCGAGGAGATGTTCAGGAATTCTATTTCTTACTGGATGTACTTGTGCAGGCAACCATGGTATTTGAGTATCAAATGCTGCTTTGAATCCTTGATACTCAACTTTGTGCAAAGGGTATGGAAAATATTAGTGAACTCCAGCACGTCTTGGTCCCTTCCCTGCCGTAGCGTGGTCCACTTTATGTATTGATCCTCACAGCTTCCAACAAGGTAGTACTACTCCTTGATGGCATCCCAAAATGAATTCCAGGTGGGTGAGGCTGAAAATAGTGAGCCAGTATTTTCATCCTTCTGCCCGCAGTAGGTTTCCCACCAATCCTTGACAATGGGGGGTTGCTTTGAGAAGAGCGAAAACAATATTTTCCCGACTCGAAATTTCATGAATAGAAAACTAACCCGCTAGTAGATTTAACCATTTATTTACAGCATCTGCATCTATCTGGCCCTCAAATACGGGATTTCAAAATTAATTTGTACCTTAAAGGGCGTGGCGTTTCTAGTGTAGCTACTGGAAGCCGATGAGTCGCTTCTGGGTAGCCGCTGAAGGATCTGGGAAAAGTTGTCTATCATCGTGTTCCTTTGTCGTTCGAGAGCTTCTTCAAGCAAGATTTTGATAGGATCTCCTGCCCCCTCGTCTTTCTTCTCATCCACCATGGGAGGCCGTCAGGATTTGCGAGGCAGGTCTTGCAAAGGTTCAACCAGTTCAAGCCCTAACTCCTTATATCCCGACCTCGTTGGAGACATGCAAAGAAAAACAGAGAAAAAGTAGACTGCTCTAATACCACTGACCTAGATTTAAACAGGAATGCAACAAATTACAGAGATAACCATAAACACAGATATGCAATGGAAATAACACTTCATTTCATTAATGTAAAATATTGAAATATGCTTACAAATAGTAATGGAAATAAACCAGCTAGGGTGATGGTAGCTTATCTCTTAGAAGACATGTGGCGGCTACATGCCTCTGAACTATGTTACAATGAGGCTCGAAGGCCTATTTATTGTTGATAAACAATGGAAAACCCTTCACATCCCAAAACCTAACCCTAGAATATGAAACTCCAAATTGTGGGCCCCGTTTTGGGTAAGTTGGTACATCAACTTCCCGGGGTCGTAACTTTGGCATACGATCTTCATTTGACGTGTACAATAGCTCGTTAGAGAGATATATCCAAGCACTACAACTTTGGGAAGGGCACCCATGGACCCATGTAGCCCCCAAATTTCCCAAAAAACGTCATTTAGGGCCTCAAAATGGCTCCGAAAGTTTAGGACCCGAAAAACTGCTAAAAATAGTAAGTTGTGCTACAATTAAGGAAACTGAAAATGCTGAGAGAAACAATGGTGGTGGTCCAAGTGGACTTGGTAGGTGGCCACCAATATCCACCTGGATCAATTCAACCCAAGGAAAACATTGTATTTTAGTAGACATAGTGGGGTCATGTGTTTTAAGGAAATTGGTTTCCTAAGTGTTAAGTTAATGTAATATTTAGGCTTTTAAGTGAGTAGGATAGGAATTAATTAGATGTGTGAGGATGTTTGTAAATGCTCTTGAATAAAGGAGAACATGAGTGGTTAATAATGACAAAAGAGTTAGAAGTCAATTATAACTCTTACAGGTAGTTTCATGATTCGAGGGACTAGAGAGAGATCTTAGAGATTAAATGAAGTTAGAAGTGGACATAGAGGACATTTAGGAGTCAGTTCAGTAGATCTAGGATTTGAACCAGAATTAGTTCAATAGAACCTTTCTGGTATAAATGTAAGCCTACGGGCAGAGTGAAGAAGAGGAGGCCACTGATACTGAAGATCAGGCATGTGAGAGACAGAGGGTCTCGATATGTAATCAATTGTTCATAATTATATATACAAAGGTTTATTCCATAACTGTGTAAGTGTGTGGAACTTATATTGAATGATTGAATTATATGTGAATTCGTATGTTCTGTAATAGGGGTTGCAAGCAGAATTTTGTAGAATACGTAGAGGAGATAATGATTCAAAGGAATCATCACGGGTCTTTGAATTCAATTGGAAGATCAGAGTAAGCTCTGAAGAGGTATCGAAGTGAGAATTTGCAGAGGAAGTTAAGCTTAGAGGAAATGGAAGAGCGAAAAAACCGAAACCCTGAAGAAAAACCCAAAACCATAAGGAAAAACATTGAAGGACGAAATAAAGTCAAAGGAAAGGAACGAGTGGATAAGTGAAGAGGTGATGCATATGAACCATTGGATCTCAAAGATCAATGGCATAGGCGTCAAAGAACGAGGACCATCGATCTCATAGATCAACGGTCATCGTGTGATAGAAGAGCGCAGGAAGTAACTAGTGAAAAGGTGGGTTTATAAGCGAAATGGTATTTCGGGCGGTGAAGAAACCAAAAGTGGTATCGAGCATTGAGCGCCCGATCCCATACATATCACGACACTTAGCAGTAAAGTGGAAAGGGTAAACCACTTTATTGGGCAGTTAAACCCCATGCTCATTATCTATCTGAAATAAATAACAATCGTCGGATCGAGTCTAGATCGACGGTCATAATTTGATCGGGGATCAGTGAATGGAAAGTGACATGCGATAATGCAAAGAGTTGATGAGCAGACCCGATGACAATTATGAATGTGGGTTTATAATGTATGAAGTCTGGCCTATGTGTTTTCGTTTGGTTATTCCTGTGTTTTCCGATAAAGCGAAGTTCTGATTTAAAAAGGTAAGATTATGTATATTTCTATTAAAAAGGGGGTGAAATAGAAATAATGTGTGGAAAAGGCTTTTGGGTTAAGGTTTATGCATAACCAAATTTAAGGAAGGGTTTGTGGTTAGGTCCAATATTAACATTAATGAAGGTTATGAAGGATTTTAAAGTCCCAATAGGAAGAACTTAATGAAAGGCTTTAAGAAAGTCTTATGTGAAAGCTTAAGGGTTAATTGAGGTCCAATAAGTGAATATTACCTAAGGGTTAGACTATGTTGGTTAGTCTATGAATTATTACCATTGATGGTTGAAGATTTGACTCCTTGGTGAGTTAAATTCCTGGGACAAATGTGCTTATGCATTTTACATGCATACTATGGGTGTAAGCGGGAGTAATCACCGGCATCATTTGGTATCAGAGCAAAATTGTAATTGAAATAATTGGTGTTAAAACATAACAAAGAAATTATATGTGAAATAAATGAGAACAAGTTATGTGTCAAAGTTGTTTATGCAGGCAAGGAAGGATCAGATTCTAATCTGACAGAAAGTAGGCACACAAAGGGGATGTGTAGCAGAATTTGCAGATGCAAGAAATAGAGGACAATCCATTCAAGGCACAGGTGGAATGGTGAAACAAGATCATGTTGCGATCTTGAAGATGAGGTGATATGTTCTATTTTGATTTGAGAATGTGTGTTTTTACATTAATGCACAGATAAAGGTGAGAAGGTTGCAGCAATCTAGAGAAAGGAGTGTTGAATTGGTTCAAGAGGAAAGAACCAGAGAGATGCTAAAAGACTGAGCTTAAAGGAGAATCTTAGTGAGGCATATGTAGCAAGAAGGAGACTTGTTACTGTAGAAGTATTGTTGTATATTATAGGGGCAATTCCACAGAGGATGTGGGTAGAATTGCTAAGGGATGGAGGAAGCTGGTAAGACTTTCTATTTGAAAGAAGAGGTGGCCAGAACCAAGTATTTCATTGTGATTGAAATACAAGAGGACAATTGTGTTCTTGAGAAGTGCAGATGAGTTGAAGCCTAGAAGGAGAAGAGAGAAGTGCTCAAAGGAGGTTCCAGAGACAGAGAACCAAGGACTTGCCAAAATACCAAGTACAGAGGAAAGCTTAGTGAGGTAAGTTGCAACAGGGAGGACTTGTTGTTGCGGAGGCTTTAATGCAGCTCATACTGAGTGAGTGAGGAGCTCATGAAGATAGAGAAGCAGAAGTTGGCTACTGATAGTCATAGTACAAGTTCTGAGGAAGAACACAGTAGAAGAAAGATGAAGAAAGAGGATGCCAAGGAAAATGGAAAGAGGATGAGTCAAGAGGAAATTGACAAGGAGATTGCAGAGTTAAAAGAACAACTTGATGCATTAAGGAGAATACTTGAGGAAAGCTAGAGACTAGGTTGGGTCTTGAGGAAGAAGCCAGTGAAGTGGCATAAGTTGCAGAGAAGGCTACAAAAAAGGCAAGTAAGTGGTTGATGGAAGAACTCAAAGAAGCTGAGTTGGAAATGAAAATGGAAGTGTCCATTTGTGAAGCAAAACAGGGTGAAGTTCTGAGGGAAGATGAAGACTTGTAGACTGAAACTTCATGTGAGGCCAAAGGGTCACATGGTTTTAAATCTGACAATTTGTGTATGTTTGTAGGTGAAACACGTAAAGAAGGACAATTTGTTGATATTGTCATAAAGGAGGAAGAAGACAAGCAGAATCTAAATTATGTTCTAGAAGAAGATGAGATAGATAGGTCTCATATATAGTTGGGGAAAGATATCAAGCAACCAAGTGAAGGGCTTGAGGAGATTGAAGAGGAGACCATCAAAGAATTTTGAGTCATAAAGAGAACTTGGAATGACAAGGAGATATGATGGGTGAAGCATCAAGTGAGACCACAAGGTCTTATGTTTTTAAAACTGATAGTTTGTGTATGATGGCAGGTATTACAGGGGAAAAGCAACCTTTTGAAGATATCTTCAGAGTAGATGAAGATCTAGAAGTAGAAGGTGACAAAGAAAACTTCTCAGAAGAAGAAGAAGAATTTGACTGCATACAGAGGAAAAAGTCTATGGATGAGTCTATAGAAGTTTTCATAGAGATGAGGAATCAGGATCTTATTCTAATGAAGAATGAAGGAATATTGTCTCAGAAAGGTAATCAAATGAGTTTGATTAATCTTATTGATGAAAAACGAATACAGGAGAATATTAATGAAGATGATGAGACAAGGATAACTCTGGGAGAAGAGTTACAGAGGGAGAGAAAGGAAAAATGTACTAAAGAAGAAGGACATCTACTGATAGATGTTAAGGAAGAAGAAGTCTATGCAAAAAACTTAGCAAAGGGAAAAAGGACATCTGATGATTTATCAATAACAAAGGAAGGTTTGGAAAATTGTGTGAAATTTCCAAATTCTACTCGAATTGAAATTATTGAGTTATATAGAAAATCAGACTTTCAAAGGAGGGAAATGGAAAAACAGAGGATAGATGTTCAAGATAGATTACTAAAAAAGGAAGACAAAAAAAAATGTCATGAATGACAATCATAAGAAAAAGGAGATGGTAATGAAAGTTCAACAAATTGACATTGCAAAAGAAGGAGTTCACTACAGTGGACAAGAGCAGGACGACATCATTAGAGCAGATGATGTGGAGGAGAGACTAGTTGACAGTCTCATGAGTTCTTTTGAGAATTCAAAACAACATACTGATGTGTTGACAAAGGAGAAAGAAACAGAACAGCAAACTGAATTGTTGCCAAATGAAGATAAGGCATAGAAGCCTTATGTTTTTTATTTTAACAAGTGTTTTGTGAGTGCAGGTTTTGTTGCAGATGCTGAAGAAAATTTAGCACAGATGAGCAGCCAAATAAAGATGAAAGAAGAAGATTTTGTGGAAAAATTCAATCCATGGAACAGAGATGCTCAATTGCTGGAGAGAATTCTAGAAAGTCATGATTCAATACAAACATAAATAATCATGAAAGAGGGTAAGGATGAAAGGGAGGCAGTAAGCATAGGAGACAAAGCAAAAGTTGGAACAAGAGAAAAAGTAGAAGAAAAAGTAAACTAGCAACTACAAAGTAAAAGTAACCAATAGAAGTTTGAAGAGTTAGTGGACAGCAGCAACAACCTGGAACAAAGAGAAAGAGGCAGAAGTAAGAGGCAAGGTATGGACCAATCCAAAGATGTGATGGAAAAGGAAATTGAAGAATTGTGGCAGTTGATGATGAAACAGACCATAGAGAGAAATTTGATGACAGCAGGAAGGATGATCAATCAGAACTTAAACCTGATTGACAAGGAGAAGAAGATGGAGCAGAACACAGCAGAAGTACAACAGCAACAAAAGAACAAAGCATTTGCAAGGCTACAAACTAAAGTTTGGGACCTTAGAGGTTTTTTCAATCAACCTATGATGACACATGATTAGGAGATCATGAATATTTTCTACTTTGGGAGTCTGATGCAGGAGCATTCAACCCAAGGAAAATCATTGTATTTTAGTAGACATAGGGGGATCATGTGTTTTATGGAAATTAGTTTCCTAAGTGTTAAGTTAATGTAATAATTAGTCTTTTAAGTGAGTAGGATAGGAATTAATTAGATGTGTGAGGATGTTTGCAAATGCTCTTGAATAAAGGAGAACATGAGTGGTTAATAATGACAAAAGAGTTAGGAATAACCTTCAATTATATCATATTAATAATAATGTGAATGTGGGTTGCTCTGCACCATTCTGAGGATCGATCGCGCGTCCATCTACTGTAGGCTGTGGCCACTTGCCCTAGTTGGGGCTCCCAATCTGGATCAACATGGAGGCGCAGACTCCCCCATAGGGGCCTCCCTCCCCTCCTCCGCCCTCTATCGCTGAGGCGTTCAAAACTTTGTTAGCCTCTTTGCCAAAGAAGAAGATCACAGAAGCTGCAAAGTTTGTGAGGAAGCTAGAGGATATCCCTGAGATCGCCCTTCCACCAGAAGGACCGATCCAAGTAGCTCTATCTCTGGTAGATCGTGCCCTTGTTGGCCAGTTTACAGGTATCTGGCCTTCCCCGAAATCCACGGAGAACTGGGTTTCCAGGAACTGGGCCCCTTTGATTAAAGGTAAGGTAACCTCATTCTTCTGCGGGAGAGGATACTTTTTGTTCGAGTTTACTGCAAAAGATGACAAAGATCTCCTCTTCCGGAATGGCCCTTACTTCATGGGGCCCCAAGGCCTATATTTGAATAAATGGACGCCAGACTTTGATCCGAAAGTGGATGTGCCTACAGCAGTCCTGGTGTGGGTGAGACTCCCCAACCTCCTAGTACACTGTTGGAATTGGGATTCTCTGAAGCACATAGGGAATACCCTTGGCAAATTTATAGACAAGGAAAACAACAAAGATCAGTATTACTACGCCAAAATTTGTGTGGAGGTAGATCTAGAGATCGGACTACCGAAAGCCATCAAAACAATCGTAGGCCCCTGGACTCACAGACAGAAACTGGATTATGAGCAGCTGCCATTTAAATGCCGAAAGTGCCACGTCTATGGACATTTTGCCGGAGATTGTCCGTCCAATGGTGTGGAAGAAAAAGGGAAGGATGAGGGTTGGAACCAGGCAAAGTGCTCCAAAACCTCGCACAAGAAGAATGCAAACGTGAATGCCAAAGCTCCACAATCGGGTCTTGCTCAGAAACCCCCCACGGAAAACCAAGGGAATAAATTCGAGATCCTTGGATCGGAAATCATGATCTCTCAGGAGGCAGGAATTCCAAAGGAGGATACTCCGTCTAAAGCCTCTCCCTCATCCAAAAGCACAACAGAGAGATCCAAAGGGAAGATTTCAGAAGAGGAGGAGGAAACACAAGAATCAGAGGAATCAGAGGAAGAAGGAGAAATAGGAGACTCGCAATCATCTCCCAGAAGATCCACAAGAGGACACAAGTCTGCAAAGGAAAAAAGAGAGCAAGAAACCTATAAAGATAAGCTTCAGGGCAGTCAGCCAACACTCGAGAAACTACTGGCAAAAACCTCGAAGACGACGAGGAATCAAGCCCAGGGTTCCAAAGGAACCCACTCCAGCAAAAATAAATGATGAAGATAGTCTCTTGGAATTGTAGGGGAATGGGCACCAAAGCCAAGGAAGAAGCAATGAACAGTTTAATAAGACTGGAAGCCCCAAACATCCTTCTCATCTTGGAGACTAAATTGGAGGACTCAGTTTTCCTCAAAGCAAGCAAAAAATTTAGGAATAAAGACGGAGCACATGCAACCTCTGCCTGTGGAGCTTCAAGAGGACTTGGGTCACTCTGGAATCCTAAAAAGTTCTCATTAATCTCTGAGTCCCTGAATACTCATTGGATTTTTTTAAAAGTGCAACATTTATAATCTAAGGAAATTATTTTCATGTTCAATGTTTATGCTCCTACAATGCAGGTGAGAAAAAAATATGTTGGGACTCCATAAAAAGCCTGGCAGATCTAGAGAACCTGGAAAATATAATCATAGCCGGAGATCTCAACCTCACCCTCCTTTCGTCAGAAAAAAGAGGAGGCAGTGTTGTATAGGTAAATCCCCTCTACGGATAGAGGTGATCCCTACTAGCCCAACAGGGGTCTAGCAACAATCGAACAATGCTACACCGCAGGTTCCTAGTTGCAATTAACAAGTGGGTGAGAATAACCTACTTGGATTCCAACGCTTGTTTGTCGAAGAGATACTCCTCTCGCTCTTTCGCTCCAGCCGATCACAATCCCCCGCTATCCTCGCGGACGAACACCTTCACAAGCAAAAGAGAGCAAACAAAAGCGTAAAATCTACTAACAACAACTATGTATCGGTCAGGAAAGATACAATTTGAATTAATCAATCATTGAACAAATGTAAATGGAACCATAAGAGTAGTCATCTATCTTTATTAACAAAAAGTAGAGTAAGGTACAACCGGTGTCCTGACGCTGAGTCCTTCCCTAGAGGGTCCAGCCAGCATATCTTCCAAGCATTCACTTTAGAGCAAATCTCCCAAGTCAAAAGGTCTCTCTCTCACATACAAGGCAACAAGCTCATGACCTTTCTCAAGCTCAAAGCAATCCTCACACAACACACCAAAGCCTACAAAGAGCAGCACTAAAGTGCACAAAGAATTCCTCACTCAAAGTCTATATGTTCCAAACTAGCTGCTCATGGGCAATGGAGGAGGCTTATAAAGAGAAGGAGTCTCCATGAATAGGTAAGGGATGAGCTTTCCACCAAGATAAGTGGATGGTCAGTCGAACAGACATGCCAGAGAAAGGATGGCGACCTCAACAATGCTAACAACCAGTTCTGGAGGGATCTGGAAGGCTGGTTGTTAGAACAAATTCGCTCAAACAGGATCAGCGCGGAAAACCCGTGAACTACCGCGCTGACATCACAAACTTATGTAGAAGAGGTCTGGTCAGCGCGAAAAGGGCAAACGGAGGGTGCGCTGTTCGTTAAAATGGGACCAGCGCGGAAAAGACGTGTGCTTCCGCGCTGGCAGCGCAACAACAACACTAGCCTCCGGCTGTCAGCGCGGTTATTTTATTAACAGACGCGATGATCCATTTAACTTAGGCAAAGAGGGTTTTTTAGCCATTTTGAGGAGCATGAGTATGGGTGAATGTGGTTTATAGCACAGTAGGGAGACTGACA
>APFE030583892.1:54811-82645 GCA_000404065.3 Pinus taeda
AGCCTAGACCTCTAGATTTTCTCGTTAAGTTCCAATGCGTTTTTAGGTAAATTTGGTTAATTTTACAGTTGATCTTTGAATTAGGTTTGAGTTTGAGGTCCTACCGTATGATCTCTCAAAAACACCTAAATGCAACTATATGCCAAAGATCATCATTTTGTTCGATGAATTCTAGCTAACAAGAGTTAAGGATTTTCAGACAAACAAAACGAATTCAAGCAAGCACGCAACCTAATGCAACTAATAGCAAGGAAATGAAACTCTTTCTTTGAAAACACAAGACAACGAAATGCTCTTTTCCTTTTCAACTATCAATGCAAAAGATACTAGTTGCTCTACTTTTTCAATGACATAAAAGTTCCTTTCAAACGAATTAGAGAGATAGCTATGCCAAGTGAAAAACTAAATCACTCAATGCACACACAAGACCATTCCCAAGCCACTAAAAACAAGTTCTCCAAATCGAAGGAAAACTAGGGCTTATGAGCTATTGTAATCTAAGCTTGAAAAGACGATGAGGAATTCAACGGAGGAAAGCAAAACCGCTTGGAACACAATCAATCACTCTCGACAATCACCAAAATAAAAGCGCAAGCAAAACGAAGTTGGCTGGCCAACTAAAGAATACCAAATCCCGAATGGGAGGCTAGACACACACGACCACTAGATGCCCTAGGGTTTGAGTGTGAAATCAAATGAAGATAAGCAAACACCCAAAGGATGAGAGTTCATGACCAGACAAATGACGGCCTGACACACTTCAGCAATCGCTAAAAGTCAAGGCGAAACATAAACCAAGCAATACGAGCAAAAAGAAGGGCTTTGCACAAACTGAAACAAATGATAAACGAGCACTCGTAGAACGAGGCCTCGCAAACAATCGAGCCACAGTTCAAACAAAGCTATCAAGCCAAAAGCCAAGTGTAGAAAGCAGGAGAAAGCCAAAACCAAGAGGTTCAGTAGGTCAATTTGGACAAAAAGGTCTTTTACAGGATCAGCGCGGGTGACCCTATAGCAACAAAGCGATGACAGATAGGTGCTTGTAGCAACTTTGCGCTGTTAGCGCGGAAGGACACGAATAAAGAGCGCTGGCCCGAAAAAGCAGGTCAGCGCGACTGTATGAATATAAAAGCGCGACGAAGAGACAGCAAAGAAGGCAGGATGCGATGTCAGCGCAACTTTTTTAAAATAAAGCGCGCTGAGGCTGAAAAGCAAATAAATTTGAACAAAAACTTCCAAACCAGAACAACAGGTTTTCAAGGCAATTAAGGTAGTCCTTAGGGTGAACCCAGAAACAAACCAGCAGCAAGGAAATCTCCAAACTTTTGACAAAAGAGCAAAAATGAAAACAAAGGTGACACACAAAAGATAGGCAAGTCTCCCCAGCGGAGTCGCCAAATTGTTGGATAGGTAAATCCCCTCTACGGATAGAGGCGATCCCTACTAGCCCAACAGGGGTCTAGCAACAATCGAACAATGCTACACCGCAGGTTCCTAGTTGTAATTAACAAGTGGGTGAGAATAACCTACTTGGATTTCAACGCTTGTTTGTCGAAGAGATAATCCTCTCGTTCCTTCGCTCCCTCCAGCCGATCACAATTCCCCGCTATCCTCGCGGATGAACACCTGCACAAGCAAAAGAGAGCAAACAAAAGCGTAAAATCTATTAACAACAACTATGTATCGGTCAGGAAAGATACAATTTGCATTAATCAATCATTGAACAAATGTAAATGGAACCATAAGAGTAGTCATCTATCTTTATTAACAAAAAGTAGAGTAAGGTACAACCGATGTCCTGACGCTGAGTCCTTCTCTAGAGGGTCCAGCCAGCATATCTTCCAAGCATTCACCTTTGGAGCAAATCTCCCAAGTCAAAAGATCTCTCTCTCACATACAAGGCAACAAGCTCATGACCTTCCTCAAGCTCAAAACAATCCTCACACAACACACCAAATGCCTACAAAGAGCAGCACTAAAATGCACTAAGAATTCCTCAATCAAAGTCTCTATGTTCCAAACTAGCTGCTCATGGGCCATGGAGAAAGCTTATAAAGAGAAGGAGTCTCCATGAATAGGTAAGGGATGAGCTTTCCACCAAGATAAGTGGATGGTCAGTCGAACAGACATGCCAGAGAAAGGATGGCGACCTCAACAATGCTAACAACTAGTTCTGGAGGGATCTGGAAGGCTGGTTGTTAGAACAAATTCGCTCAAACAGGATCAGCGCGGAAAACCCGTGAACTGCCGCGCTGACATCGCAAACTTATGTAGAAGAGGTCTGGTCAGCGCGAAAAGGGCAAACGGAGGGTGCGCTGTTCGTTAAAATGGGACCAGCGCGGAAAAGACGTGTGCTTCCGCGCTGGCAGCGCAACAACAAAACTAGCCTCCGCCTGTCAGCGCGGTTATTTTATTAACAGACGCGATGATCCAGTGAACTTAGGAAAAGAGGGTTTTTTAGCCATTATTGAGGAGCATGAGTATAGGTGAATGTGGTTTATAGCACAGTAGGGAGACTGACATGATGGCAGTGACATTTTACTGTGTAACAGGCAGTATCGTCAAGGATACGACATGAGAATTAGCAAAATACCTCATGTAGGATTAGGAACTGATAGACATTAAGCCGATTACTGGTAAGTTCACTTGGTCAAATAAGAGAGTTGGTCCAGGTTACATAGCGGCAAGACTTGATAGATTTTTGGTTCAAAGCTCCTTCCTACTTTTGGGTTAGAGGCTAGAATGTGCATTCTTCACAGTAGTGTTTCAGATCACAAGCCCATTAGCCTAGAGCTGCTAACCCGCAAGGATCTGGGGCCTACACCTTTTAGATTCAGCTCACTCTGGACCAAAGAGGCAGACTTCATGGAAAAGGTCAGAGACTGCTAGAAAGATCCAGACAAGGGCTCCGCTTTTTTTGGTTGGGAGGAGAAACTTAGAAGGGTAAAAGCCATGCTGAAAAATTGGGCTAAGACCTTGCCCAACCCTGCTGCTGAAAGGAAAAAAATCCAAAGAGCTCTAGAAAATCAACATCTCCATCTAGAAGCAGCTGGAATTACTAAAGATGAATTGGAAAAGGAGGCCCAGCTTCAGCAAAATTTCCACAAGGCCTGTCTGGCAGAAGAAGAATACTAGAGGCTTAAGTCCGAGATTCTTTGGCTCAAATCTGGTGACAGAAACTCCTCCTTTTTCCATAAACAATCCCAAGCCAGGAAAGGCTGCAACTCCATCTCTGAAATAAAAGAAGATAACTGCACCCTGAAGGACTTTGCCAGCATCAAAAAGGCGGCCTCAGAGAATTTTGAGAAGCTGTATAGGGAAGACATAGAGGCTGGTCAAAATGATATACTGTTGGACGTTGTTCCCAGCCTTATCACTTCCAGAATGAACCAGGCACTTGAAGGAAAAATCACTCAAAATGAAGTCAGGGAGGCCCTCTTCACAATGGACCCCGATAAAGCCCCGAGACCGGATAGTTTTACTCCAATATTTCTCCAGACCTGTTGGCAGATTGTTGAGAAGGAGTTCTTCAAAATGATTCAGAAGTCCCAAGAATATCAGAAAATTGGAGGTTGCACAAATTCAGCTTTTCTCACCCTCATCCCTAAAGAAAAAGGTGCAAACTCTTTCAGCAGATTTCGCCCAATCTACTTATGCAATATTGGGTACAAAGTGATAACCAAAGTGATAGCCAACAGGTTGAAGAAAATTATCCCCAAAATCATCCCGGAGAACCAAGGTGGATTTATTCATGGCAGGCAGCTTGTGGACAACTTTGTTCTAGTCCAAGAATTGATACATTCCAGCCTTCACTGAAAGGAAAGAGGTATGGCTATTAAACTAGATCTAGCAAATTCTTTTGATCGTGTTAGACATAGTTTTTTACTTGAAGTGTTGCATAAACTGGGGTTCGGTCAAAATTTCATCAAGTGGATTAGAGCCTGTATTTCAGAACCTTGGATTGCCCCCTGGTGAATGGTAGGGCTATTGAATTTTTCAAAGCCTCTAGAGGGCTGAGGTAGGGTTTCCCCCTCTCGCCCCTCCTATTCGTGCTATAGGATTCTATCCTCAGCTTTTATTTAGAAAAAAAAAACAGCAAGATCAAGACATCTTTGGCCTGTGCATTACAAGAGGGGTAAAGAGCATCAATCATGCCCTCTTCACTGATGATACCTTTCTGCTAGGGGCTGCAACTCCTCATTCAGCAATTAAATTTAAAGAATGTTGGAAGACTACTGTAAGGCTTCAGGCAGCGTACTAAATAATGGCAAATGCCACATCTACATTTGGAATATACCTACTTCAATGACAAGCTCCATTGCCAAATGTCTAGGATTTGCAGCCTCTACATCTTGGTCCTCATTTAAATACCTTAGACTGCCCATCTTTCACAAGAGGGCCTCGAGCAAAGACTGGTATCCCCAGATAGACAAATTCAAAGCAAAAATGCAGGCATGGGGATCCTCTTGGCTCAACATTGCAGGAAAATCAGTGCTCATTAAAGCAGTGCTTAGCAGCCTTCCGTTATTCAAATTCTTTGTTCTCTTGGCACCTGTGGGAATCATTAAAAAGATGGAGGAGCTAATAAGAAAAAAATTCTGGAAAGGAGGTAAACAAAACGAGAAGAGGATTCCCCTAGTCAACTGGGAAATTGTCACCAGACCGATTCAGGAGGGAGGACTGAACTTCAAAGACCTCAGTGTTCAAAACTTAGCCATGGGAGCCAAATTGATTTGGAAAATCATAGCTCCAAATCCAGGTTGGGTCCAATTTGCATTGTGGAGGAAATACTTCAGAGGATCGAGACTTAGATGCCTGGATCAACCCAAAAACCAATTCAGAACTCCTTTCAGCATGATCAGCAGCAAAATTGGCTCACTGATAAGAAACCATTCCTTTTGGATTCCAGGAAATGGGAAACGCATTAACCTGTGGAATGACAGAATACTGAATAGACCCCCGCTGGCAGACTCGGGATCCATGATAGAGCTGAAACGATGGATGATAGAGGCTAGCATTAGCACGCTATGGGACCTCTCGAGCTGGAATGGTGTCGTTTGGACGGGTTGGAAACAGCTCCCAGTTCCACCCACCTTACAAATAGAACTGGAAATGTTCACCACGATGATACATGGGCTGGCTCCAATTCACGCATGCAGACAGGACATGAGAAGTTGGGGCTCAAATCTGGCAGGTTACACGGTGGCTCAGGGCTACGCTAAGTGTCTGGAGCGGCCTCACGTGCCTCCTAATCTTGCTCCCTGGGTAGGCATTTGAAAACTCCCTTCAATTCCAAAAGTTGATCACTTCTACTGGCTACTTTGCCACCAAAAAATTCTAACTGACGACAAGCTATAGAAAAGGGGCATATTTGGACCTTCAAGATGCTCGCTTTGCAAGGAAAGCTTGGAATCCACCCTTCACCTCATGATAGAGTACAAACTCGCAGTTTTCATCTGGCAGGAGCTTCTTGGTTCATGGAATTATAAGTTCATCTTCCCCTCCTCTGTCCTGGACCTATTTGCGGGCGGGATGGCTAGAAACCCAAAAAATAAAATAGTCAGGGCAGCTTGGAGTGCTCTGCCTAAATTCATCATCTGGCAAGTCTGGCTAGAAAGGAATAAAAGGATATTCTGAAATAAGGAATAGGACTTCAGAATAGTTGCCAATTTAGTGAAATGTCAGCTAGTTGAGTGGCTGGGAGACAAAGGAGATGATTCAAATCTAAGCTAGCATGACATTAATTTGGGATTTTCCCTCAATTTCAAATTTCAAAAATCGAAAAGCACATCTACATCTCTCAAAGACTGGCAAATCAGGAAAAACGAAGAAGACTTTCAATCTTGGTTGTCCAATCAAACACTTCCCTCTCTCTTCTTTGATGGGGCAGCCAAAGGAAATCCTGGAACTGTTGAAGCTGGAGGGCTCATCATAAACCCAGATGAAACATCTTCACACAGATTTGCTTGGGGATTAGGCCATTCCTCAAGCATACAAGCTGAAGCGATGGCCCTATTTCAAGGAATCAAACTTCTCAAAGAGTTGGGTCTCAAGGAGGCAAATGTCTTTGGGGATTCCCAGGTTATCATCAAAGCAGTGGCGACCAATTCTAATCCAGTGGACCTACAGCTCGCAAGGATAATTATAAGGATTAAAGGCATGGCAAAGTCCCTGAAATTGAAATACTATCATGTTTTAAGAACAAATAACAAAGAAGTAGATATTGAGGCAAACAAGGCAGTCCAGTTAGTTGCCGGAACTATTCTTAGAGATAATGAAATCTTTTGGGACCCAATCCCCTAAAGAGCCATGTTTTACTACATATTATTGAAAAAGTTTGTTTGTATTTTTAAGCTCGGGAACTCAGCAGCAAAAGTCCACTATATAAAACGTAAAAAGAGAAGCCTGATAATCGTAGGCGCTATGTTCCTCTTACTGGAGAGACTTTCAGAAATCTGCCTCTCTTTTTGTAACTGAATTTGTGGTTCTTTGCCATTCAGTTAATGAAATCCCATAACCGATTTTGTAAAAAAAAAAAAAAATGACAAGAGAGTTAGAAGTCAATTATAACTCTTAAACCTAGTTTCATGATTCGAGGGACTAGAGAGAGTTCTCAGGGATTAAATTAAGTTAGAAGTGGACATAGAGGACATTTAGGAGTCAGTTCAATAGATCTAGGATTTGAACCAAAATTAGTTCAACAAAACCTTTTTGGTATAAATGTAAACCTACTTGGAGAGTGAAGAAGAGGAGGCCACTAATATTGAAGATCAGGCCTGTGAGAGACAGAGGGTCTCGATATGTAATCAATTGTTCGTAATTATATATACAGAGGTTTATTCCATAGATGTGTAAGTGTGTGGAACGTATATTGAATGATTGAATTAATGTGAATTCGTAGGTTCTGTAACAGGGGTTGCAGGCAGAATTCTGTAGAATCCGTAGAGGAGGGAATGATTCAAAGAAATCATCATGGGTCTTTGAATCCAATTGGAAGATCAGCGTAAGCTCTGGAGAGGTAGCGAAGTGAGAATTTGCAAAGGAAGTTAATCTCAGAGGAAGCGGAAAAGCGAAAAAACCGAAACCTTGAAGAAAAACCCAAAACCATAAGGAAAAACACTGGAGGACAAAATAAAGTCAAAGGAAAGGAATGAATGGAGAAGTGAAGAGGTGATGCATATGAACTGTTGGATCTCAAAGATCAGCGGTGTAGGTGTCAAAGAACGAGGACCATCGATCTTATAAATCAACGGTCATCACATGATAGAAGAGTGCGGGAAGTAACTAGTGAAAAGGCGGGTTTATAAGTGAAATGGTATTTCGGGCGGCAAAGAAACCATAAGTAGTATCGAGCATTGAGCGCCTGATCCCATACATATCACGACACGTAGTAGTAAAGTAGAAAGGGGAAACCACTTTATCGGGCAGTTAAACCCCATGCTCGTTGTCTATTTGAAATAAATAACAATCATCAGATACGGTGGAGGAAGATATACGGCGGAAGGTCATCGTTTCGTTCTGTTGATCGAGTGGAAGTCCTATTGTCGAATCGAGTCTAGATCGACGGTCATAATTTGATCGGGGATCGGTGAATGGAAAGCGACATGCGATAATGCAAAGAGGTGATGAGCGGACCCAATGACAATTATGAATGCGGGTTTATAATGTTTAAAGTTCAACCTATGTGTTTCGATCGGGTTATTGTTGTGTTTTTCGATACAGCGAAGTTCTTATTTAAAAAGGTAAGATTATGTATATTTTTATTAAAAAAGGGTGTAATAGAGGTTTTTGGGTTAAGCTTTATGCATAACCAAAGTTAATGAAGGGTTTGTGGTTAGGTCCAATATTAACATTAATGAAGGTTATGAGGGATTTTAAAGTCCCGATAGGAAGAACTTAATGAAAGGCTTTAAAAAAGTCTTATGTAAAAGCTTAATGGTTAATTGAGGTCTGATAAGTGAATATTACCTAAGGGTTATACTATGTTGGTTAGTCTATGAATTATTACCATTGATGGTTGAAGATTTGACTCCTTGGTGAGTTAAATTCCTGGGACAAATGTGCTTATGCATTTTACATCCATACTGTGGGTGTAAGCAGGGGTAATCCCTGGCATCAGGGAATCATAAAAAAAATCACATAGTTGACATTAGATCATTCATTTACATGTGCAACATTATGCCATTTTAGGATGGCGACGAAGACCTTGGGAAGAGGCTTTCATCGCTCAGCCTTGTTTCCTCTCCCAGACTGCATATTTTGTTTATGGAGATAGCTTATATCAGATTGAATACACTTTGAAATAGATCCACATTGTACTTGTTGGTGGACATGATCTATCATTCTCTTCTTGGATCCATAATGTATCGTAATGATTCAGCTACTAAGCATGGGAGTGTCTGACTTGGGACATAATCTATATATGACATGTTTGTTGTTGTTTGTAAGCCTCCTTTTTTTTCCAACACTCTAATTACTCTCTCTCATGGATTGTTTTATAAACTATTTCGACCATCTCCTTATTCTTTGACCTCACACTTTAGGGGGCATATATTATTACTCAAAATACCTCCTCATAAGCTCAGAGGAAATCATTGTTGCTTTGGAAGAAGTTAACCTCTTTCTCTTGCCCATTTATGACTGTAACACACCCTTAATACTCAACAGAGTATGTTATAATGTTGGTCACATATTATGCAGCCTGCGTTACCCTAGTCTATAACACTATGTTTCTTCAGGTAGTCTGCGTTACTTGGATATCACCAAGTCATGAGAAAAATGCCTGAGTTAACTCATTGTGAAAATCTCTTTCACATAAGAAAACTCTTACACGGTGGAATATGATCGCCTCGACCTCATCTATAGCTTTTTCCTATTCAAATAAAGCACTTTAAAGTATGTTAAAGCATTTTACATGAGAAAACATCATCCACTCCAAAGTGTTTACCCAATTTTCACTGGAGAGAAATTAATAGTCTTCATAGCTTCCACTTTCCTATAAATTGAGAGCTTGTCCATTGAGAAGAGGATCAAAATTCAATGCATTGTTATGATATTGAGATCATCATCGAGAGAGAGTATTGAAGCTAGGAGATACAAGAGGTCATGCTGCAACTTCAATGGTTGGTTGTAAACTTCCTTCTTCTCATTAATATATAGATTAATTGTTCTTCCTTCTAGACTATAGGTCAATGATAGTTTATAGAATGTTTAACTAATGATTGTTTCGAAGCTTGGCTTATAATGATTTATTCAGTAATGCTTAGGTGTTTATTCACTAGATTTTTTAATGGTAAGATTATTATATCCTGAAAGTTTCAGTTTGTTTTCCTTTGTGTGCAAGATAAGCCTTTGGAGCTAGCTAGGAGCATTTCTCAACTACATTGACAACTCCAAGTCATCTACATAGAAAGGCAAGCAAGTTTTTCCTTAGCATTACTTTGTCAATCTTTCTTTATTTCTTGCATTGTTGAATGGGTCATGTCTTAGGATAGTCAAGTCCTTATCATGTCTGTCTCGGGTTTTCGAGAAAACCTAAGAGGGTAATTGTTGGTCCATCTTCAATGCCAAATGGCTAATATACATAAATGTTGATGGGAAACACTTCCATCATTGTCAACTCATGGAAAACACTAAAGAAAAAAAAAAGTAGATTTTTTAAGAGTTTTGCTTCTAAATCCTTTAACACTAAGACCCAAACCTCGACCACTCTACATTTTCCTATTCAACCTGCAAAATTACACATCCTATACTACAAGCCTGGTCTGCACTCAATCAATATAAATGCAATCATACATACTACAACACATACTGATCTTGATATTAATAGAAAGGAAATTTACAAGATCTAAGTTCACTCAACTTTGTCTCCTCACTGTGCTCTCTCTCTCTCTCTCTCTGAGAAATCTAACAATTTCGCTAAATTGGCTGTATTTCCTTGTTACATAGGAATTTCATAACATCCCTTCTAACTACATAAATTCCTTTTAGACTATGACTAAAAATATTACAAATTAGATGGCTTAGGAAACCCAATTTCCCTTGGTAAATTAATTAGGGAACCACTCCCTTAGTAAATGACTTTTGACCCAAAGAGGTTAAGAATTATCTTAGCTTATAGATGCTCCTGCATCAACAAATAATTTAGGAAAATGATGTGGGATTATAGGCACGTAGATTTCCCTTTGGATCCCTGCCTTCAAACCCCTTCTCTTGTGAAATCATAGTCCCCTGTGATTTCTTTTGTCTCTATCTTATAATTGGTGGTGCATTTTATTTTATTATTTTACCATATTGAATGTTTACATAGTAGAACTCTTGGCCCACACCCAATCACAATATTTACAGTTATACATTGCTAGTCTAAGGATCAAAACTAGGGCGTTACAACACAAAAAATTCAAACATCATAGGTGCACACCTATTAACTAAATATGTGTGCACACCTCATTAACTAATGCATGTGAGCTTTAATATTTTTTATTCACACCCACAACAAAGAATACCACAATCATGAGAATGCAAATATTGACCTAAAACTATTATGGAACTCTAGGTATTTTTGTAATTGACAATCGATGTTCCTGTATAAGAATTTATACATAAATTTTGTTACTAATTTAAACATTTTAGTCATCTGGCATACAATATATTGCCTCATATCTCTTTTGAGAACTTTGGCACCCAAGATTTCTCAACCTCATAGTGCATACTAGTTAAATTATCTTATGTAATTTCCCAACCTCATAGTGAAATTGTAGAAATTTGATTTTAATGCACATACAAAAACTCTAATAACAATCCTTATATGGGATGAACTATCAATATCCTTTTGAAGTATTGAATTTCTTTAACTTTGACAATGAAAAATAATTTTCTTAGCTACATTAATCTCATTAGCCTAACAATTAGCCATTATGTGTTAACTACCTACCTACATTAGGATATGTGCTTATATGTAAAGTAAGAGTATTCTTGACCACATTTCGTTGGAAAGGAGTGAGAAAAGTTGGATTTATTCCCTAGAGTATACATGCATTGCCTTTTGTATCAAAGTTTGTGTTGACCATTGTTATGTGGTCACTTTCTACCTAAAGGAAAAGTCTTTTGTAGCTCCAAATGGAAAAAGCATGGACACCCTTTTGATAAAAAGATTCAAAGATCACATATCATCTGATGCATCCAATTAAGACTTATAAGGACTCAATACTCACCTCTTCAACAAGTGCAATGACTCCAATGCCTAAGAGTAGTGGAGAAGCCACTATAATTGTTGTATTTTAGGAGGAAACTCTCCTCTCATTGATTCCCTTTAGAAGTCCCTCTAGGATAGAAAAGTGGAGACATGAATCAAATTCCTAATTGAGTTAGCAAAGGGATCCAAATCCATTATTCTCAATAGGTGTAGAGAAATAATTGATGGTGATATATACTCAAACATTTGACAATTCATAAGAAGGTTGGATAGTAAGTAGGAGAAAAGAAAGGAGACAAGTATAAATAAAAGAGTATGAATGTCCATTTGAGTAGAGTTGTGTGATCGTCATTGTAATTAGCTACTTAGGCTCAATAAAAAAGAGTACAAATTAAATATTAGTCCCCAAATCCAACTCTATATGGATGTAAATTTTCTTTATCCCAATACATTTATTTGATTTTTATTTTTAATTTTAAATTATTTATTTATTTATATGAAAAAAATGATAACAAATAAAACAATCAAATTTTAATTCATTTACAATCTCATGGTGATGTATTTCTAATATAGCTAAGAGATTACAAAACACGTTGTTTCTTGCCTCTTCATAATTTCTATATTATATAATTTACAAAATTTAGAGAGTATGGTTGTGAAGCGTGTAGTTGGGGTAAAGGAAGAGATAGAAAAGGAAAATGATTTTTCATAATTTTTGGCCTTTTATGCATAAGTTGTTGGGTTGTTCATTTACAAAAGCAAATATATGTTACTAAGAATTATATTACTTATCAATAGCAAAAATCATCACAACAAGGTAGTTGATACATAAACTATCATGGATTTTTTACTAGATATTTTGTCAATATATTTGATAAAAATACATTTAAATCTACACTATAAAGGGTTAAATTCCTTTAGATCCCATATTTTGTTAATTATTGATTTGTTATTTAAGCATGAAATAGATAAAATGCAGAAAATAGATAACAACAAATACAATCACAAATCAACCACAATGAACAGAAGTATGCTTTAGGAAACTCTTACAGCTGAAAACCCAGCTAGAAGGTAAGGTTGTTTTGCTCTCTTTTGTCTGAAATGGAAATTATGGAGGTATAAAGGAGAAAGCACTCTTTATGGAGTCACCTGAGACCTGCAACCTAATAGGCTGCTACATAGTACTAACTCCCTTTGTTATGCTCCCTTACTTCCACTCCTAGTTTCTCCGCTTTAAAATGGAACAAAATACAATCAAATAGAATGGAACCCTATTTCCTCATAGTGGCCCAATTATAACATAGTCCGATAACCAATTAGGGGTTAGGTTTGACCCCTTCAACTATTAACTAGAGTTACAATTTTGACCCTTATAGAGTCTTCTTCATAGTCCATACATAGGCTAGCCCCTTTTCGATGAGTAACCAGGAATGGTGTGGCGTCCCTTGTGCTATGGTGGTCAAACACAGTAAGCCAACTTTTGAGAGCCGTAAATTTTGCATACAAACTCCAATTGATGTGATTATTGCACCGTTAGAAATATTTGAGTGTAGAAAAATGTCATAGGGTTCAACATCTAAGTAAGAAAGTTTATACCCCAAAAAACATCATTTAAGACGTCATAATGGCCCTAACAGATTTTATACCCCAATTCTCTAAATTTGATTCCACTAATAAAATTGTTCCTGTAAGTCGATTCATCCACTTTTCCCCTTTGAAAGACTGAGAATGTAGATAGATGAAAAGTTATATAATAATACAATTTGGATTGGTAGTATAATAATATACTATTGTGTTAGATCTCAACCTTTTGTGATCTATATTGTAAACAAGAATGTCTTTCAGATTATTATTAGATCAAATAATAATAATGTGATTAATCCGAAAAACATTCTTGTTTACAATTTACTATTGTAATTGAACTCTTACATGTATAAACAACTTGTCATACTTGGATTAGACAAACACAAATATTAATACTTATACATAAGTTTTTATTATTATTCATAAGAGTTATAATCAAACTTGGTCATATAATGTTGATTATCATCATTTTATTAACAAACCCTGGGCCCATCCATAATTTTAAATCCTTTATAAATAAAAAATTTATGAATCCCAAAAAGTTGAGAATATCTCAAGGTGACCTTCTTTTGATTAAAAAATATTTAGCAAATTTAACAGTGACCTATTTACTTCATTTCATTTGTTTGGATGTGTGATGGGCTAAAGTTGGAGCACATATATTAAGTTTTTGATGTGAAGTGAGATAGGGCTAAAAGGTTTCATGTCATGGAGGATTGGCTTGTACACTTTTAGCTATAAAAAAAAAAGAGATTGCCATCAACGTCTCTATGAAAACACACACCATAGAAAATGAATTCCTTTCTAGTCCAATTGAAATTAAAATCGACCTTTCCATCTAGATTATCAGGATGTTTGTCTATCTGTTATAATGTTCCTTCCCATTTTGGGAAACATGTTATAATGTTCCCTATATATCTAGGTGACTATCACCTGATTGAAGGATCTAGGGCTTACCCAAAACTCCAAATTTTATGTTGGAAACTTAAATAAAGTGAAAAAATCAAGAGTGCAAGGTCTTGTCTCTTACCTGGAACTAACATAATAGGAAATGGTTGCCTGGATTATGTGCAAATTGCCTCAGAAGTTTTATTACTTTTTCACCTCCAAATAGCTCTCTAAAAAAATGGTGCAAATGAGGAGCTCGAACTCCTATTTATAACCTTAGAGGTATGCCTAACCACCAGATTTTGTCATTTTATTATAGTCTTTCCGCTTTTTCCCACCTTCCATTTTTGTAAGCGGATTTGCAATATGTTTTTAATTTGTTTTGTTGTTTTTGAATGATTTCATGAATAGACTTGATGACTTTGCACCCGAAATGAGCATTCTTTTTATGGTATTTTTCTCACTTGTAAAACTGAAAAAAACCTCGAGTTTACTTTTTCGAGCTCATACAACTCCCATGAAGAAGGTTAAGCCATTATTTTTCTATCTTTTTCTCACTCGACAATATGAAAAATATATCCTTAGTTTTCTACATTTGACTCTTACAAAACTTTACAAAGAATATTGAGTTTACTTTGTTCTCTCTCATACTCATAACAAAATGAGGTGAATGCCTGTTGAGCATAGGTTAATTTCTTTACCTAAACTCAATGGACTAGCTACGGAAAAGGAATTGTGTCAGGTATACCTTTATCTCTTTGTCGCACCCAATCATCAACCATGACAAAGATCCCTCCTGGAGTCTTCTTTAAGCTCTTTTTAAACTCCTTAAACGTGAAAATGCCACCAAGTTTACCCTTTATGGACTTGTAAAACCTAAGCAAAATGGGAAAAAATGGAAGAAAGAACAACCTTTGCTATCTATATCAATTGAAGCTTTTATGGAAGCAATCTACTCTCTACCCTTGAACATGTTACTTATCTAACATTTTCACCTTTTGTCAGGCCTCGACTTCTCTTTGAACCCTATCATCTTATGAGTTATGTATTGATACCCTGATGTCTCTGCATCCTAGTATCCTTCTCTTTCTAGTGTTCTGGAATCTAAGTTGCCTGCTCTCCTTAGTGTCGTGTTGTTCACTATTCAGGGGATTGTTTACTCTTTGCCAACCTTATCAACCACTTTATCTTTCATATGTTCATTTGTCCTGATTCAGTTTGTATTTTTGTTCTGGATCACTCCAAAATCAATCACTTATTGTCATTTCATGTTGATTGACAAGGGACTCATCATTAACCTCCTTCGACAGAACCCTTCTTATCGAATTCAACACATTATCTAGAAAGTGGATTGAGAAACATCACAGTACTCTCGAGCTTGCAATCATCAATGGTATGTTTTTGTGTATTTGATCGATGATTTTCATTATTTACTCCAAATTGAGTGACTCTATGAGTGTTCGACTTCGACTAATTTATTCACACTTCCAAATTGTACTAGGTATCTTGGAGACCATCATACTTATCAATGGCCCTCCCCTCATCTATTAACAATTTTCATTATTGACTAGTAATCATAAAAAAATGCACATATTTAACTTAGCTCATTCATTCAAATGTGCAACATTACCATCTTTGACATTCAAATTTCGCATATTTGACAATATCTCATTCATTAATTCTCTTTTAACCCTACCATCTTGTGAGTCATGCCTTGATACCCTGATGTCTCTACATCCTCGTATCCTGCTCTTTCTAGTGTTTTGGAGTCTAGGCTACATGGTCTCCTTGGTGTTGTGTTGTTCACTATTTAGGGGATTGTTTACTCTTTGTCAAACTTATCAACCACTTATCTTTCATATGTCCATTTTTTTGTATTCAATTTGTCTTGTTGTTCTAGATCACTCCAAAATCAATCACTTATTGTCATTTCATGTTGATTGATGAGGGACTCATCATTTCCCTCCTTCGAGAGATCCCTTCCTATCGAATTCAACACATTATCTGGAAAGTGGATTGAGAAACATCACAGTACCCTAGAGCTTGCAATCATCAGTGGTAGGTTTTTGTGCATTTGATCAACGATTTTCATTATTGACTCCCAATTGAGTGACTTTATGAGTGTTCAAGTTCAACTCATTTAATAGTCAGCAGAGTGTGTTATAATGTTGGTCACATATTATGTAGCCTGTGTTACCCTAGTTTATAACACTATGTTTCTTCAGCTAGCACGTGTTACCTAGATATCACCCAATCATGAGCAAAATTCCTGAGTTAACTCATTGTGAAAATCTCTTTCACATCGAAAAACTCTTACAATGGAATATGATCGCCTTGGCCTCATCTATAGCGTTTTTCTATTCAAATAAAGCACTATAAAGTAGGTTAAAGCATTTTACATGAGGAAACATCACCCACTCCAAAGATTTACCCAATTTGCACTAGAGAGAAATTAATAGTCTTCATAGCCTCCATTTTCCTATAAATTGAGAGCTTGGCCATTGAGAAGAGGATCATAATTCAGTGCATTGTTAGGCTATCGAGATCATCGTTGAGAGAGAGTATTGAAGCTAGGAGCTAGAAGAGGTCACGCTGCAACTTCAACGCTTGGTTGTAAACTTCCCTCTTCTCATTAATATATAGGTCAATTGTTCTTCCTTCTAGACTATTGTTCAATGATAATTTATATTGTGTTTAACTAATGATTGTTTGGAAGCTTGGCGTATAATGGTTTATTTAGTAATTCTTAGTTGTTTATTCACTACATTTTTTAATGGTAAGATTATTATATCCTGAAAGGTTTAGTTTGTTTTCCTTTGTGTGCAAGATAAGCCTTCAGAGCTAGCTAGGAGCATTTCCCAACTACTCTCACAACTCCAAGTCATCTACACAAAAAGGCAAGCAAGTTTTTCCTTAGCATTACTTTATCAATATTTCTTTATTTCTTGCATTGTTGAATGGGTCATGTCTTAGGATAGTCAATCCCTTATCATGTCTGTCTCAAGTTTTTAGGAAAACTTGAGACGGTAATTGTTGGTCCATATTTAGTGACCAATGGATAATATACATAAATGTTGATGGGAAACACTTCCATCATTGTCAACTCATGGAAAACGCCAAAGAAAAAAACAACGTAGATTTTTTTCAGAGTTTTGCTTCTAAAGCCTTTAACACCAAGACCCAAACCTCGACCACTCTACATTTTCCCATTCAACCTGCAAAATCACACATCCTATACTGCAAGCCCAGTCTGCACTCAATCAAGATAAATTCAATCATACATACTACAACACACACTGAACTTGATATTAATAGAAAGGAAATCTACAAGATCTAAGTTCACTCAACTTTGTATTCTTATTGCGCGCTCTCTCTCTCTGTCTCTGGGAAATCTAACAATTTCACTAAATTGGCTAGATTTCCTTGTTACATAGGAATTCGATAACATCCCTTCTAACTACATAAACTCCTTTTAGACTATGACTAAAATTATTACAAATTAGATGGCTTAGGAAACCCAAGTTCCCTTGGTAAATTAATTAGGGAACCACACCCTTAGTAAATGAGTTTTGACCCAAAGAGGTTAAGAATTATCTTAGCTTATAGATGCTCCTACATCAATAATTAATTTAGGAAAATGACATGGAATTATAGGCACGTAGATTTCCCCTTGGATCCTCGCCTTCAAACACCTTCTCTTGTGCAATCATAGTCCCCTATGATTTATTTTGTGTCTATCTTATAACTAGTGGTGCATTTTATTTTATTATTTTACCATATTGAATGTTTACATAGTAGAACTCTTGGCCCACACCCATTCAAAATATTTACAATTATATATTGCTAGTCTGAGCATCAAAACTAGGGTGTTACAACACACAAATTTCAAACATAATAGGTGCACACCTATTAACTACATATGTGTGCACACCTCATTAACCCATGCATGTGAGTTTTAATCATTTTTATTCACACCCACAACAAATAATACCACAATCATGAGAATGCAAATATTGACCAAAAACTATTATGGAACTCTAGCCATTTTTGTAATTGAACCCTGGTGTTCTTGTATAAGCATTTATACATTCATTTTGTTACTGATTTAAACATTTTAGTCATCTCCCATACAAGATATTACCTCATATCTCTTTTGAGAACTTTGGGACACAAGATTTCTCATCCTCATAGTGCATACTAGTTAAATTATCTTATGTAATTTCCCAACCTCATAGTTAAATTGTAGAAATTTGGTTTTCACTCACTTACAAAAACTCTAATAGCAATCCTTATATGGGATGAACTATCAATACCCTTTTGGAGTATTGAAGTTCTTTAACTTTGACAACGAAAAATGATTTTCTTAGCTACATTAATCTCATTAGCCTAAAAAACTAGCCATTATGTTTTTACTACCTACCTACATTAGGATATGTGCTTATATGTAAAGTAAGAGTATTCTTGACAACATATCGTTGAAAAGGAGTGAGAGAAGTTGGATTTAATCCCTAGAGTATACATGCATTTCCTTTTGTATCAAAGTTTGTGTTGACCATTGTTATGTGGTCACTACCTGCCTAAAGGAAAAGTCTTCTCTAACTCCAAATGGAAAAAGCATGGACACCCTTTTGACAAAAGGAGTCATAGATTGCATACCATCGAATGGATCCAATTAAGACTTGTCAAGACTCAATACTCACCTCTTCAACAAGTGCAATGACTCCAATGCCTAAAAGTAGTGGAGAAGCCACTATAATTGTTGTAGTTTAAGAGGAAACCCTCTTCTCATTGATTCCCTTTAGAAGTCCCTCTAGGATAGGAAAGTGGAGACATGAATCAAATTCCTAATCAAGTTAGGAGAGGGGTCCAATTCCATTATTCTCAATAAGTGTAGAGAAATAATTGATAGTGATATATACTCAAACATTTAACAATTCATAAGAAGGTTAGATAGTAGTTAGGAGAAAAGCAAGGAGACAGATATAAATAAAAGAGTATGAATGTCCATTTGAGTAAAGGAGTTGTGTGATCATCATTGTAATTAGCTACTTAGACTCAACCAAAAGGAGTACAAATTAAATATTAGTCCCCAAATCTAACTTTGTATAGATGTAAATTTTCTTTATCCCAATATATTTATTTGATTTTCCTTTTTAATTTTTAAATTATTTATTTATTTATTTACATACAAAAAAATGATAACAAATCAACCAATCAACTTTTAATTCATTTAGAATATGATGATGAGGTATTTCTAATATAGCTAAGAGATTACAAAACAAGTTGTTTCTTGTCTATTCATAGTTTCTATATTATATAATTTACAAAATTTAGAGAGTAGAGTTGTGAGGCGTGTATTTGGGGTAAAGGAAGAGATAGAAAAGGAAAATGATTTTTCATAATTTTTGGCCTTTTATGTATAAGTTGTTGAGTTGTTCATTTACAAAAGAAAATATATGTTACTAAGAATTATATTACTTATCAATAAAAAAAAATCATCGCAACAAGGTAGTTGATACGTAAACTATCGTGGATATTCTACTAGATATTTTGTCAATAGATTTGATAAAAATAAATTCAAACCTACATTATAAAGGGTTAAATTCCTTTAGATCCCGTATTTTGTTAATTATTGATTTGCTATTTATGCATGAAATAGATAAAATGCAGAAAATATATAACAACAAAATACAATCACAAATCAACCAAAATGAACACAAGTATATGCTTTAGGAAACTCTTACAGTTGAAAACCCAGCTAGAAGGTAAGGTTGCTTTACTCTCTTTTGTCTGAAATGGAAATTATGGAAGTATAAAGGAGAAGGCACTCTTCATGGAATCACCTGAGACTTGTGGCCTGATAGGCTGCTACATAATACTAACTCCCTTTGTTATGCTCTCTCACTTCCACTCCTAGTTTCTTCGCTTTAAAATGGAACAAGATACAATGAAACAGAATGGAACCATATTTCCTTGTAGTGACCCAATTATAACATAGTCTAATAACCAATTAGGGGTTAGGTTTGACCCCTTCAACTATTAACTAGAATTACAATTTTGACCCTTATAGAGTCTTCTTCATAGTCTGCACATAGGCTAGCCCCTTTTCGATGAGTAACCAAGAATGGTGTGGCATCCCTTGTGCTATGGTGGTCAAACACCAATAAGCTAACTTTTGAGAGGTGTAAATTTTGCATACAAACTCCAATTGATGTGATTCTTACACTATTGGAAAGATTTGAGTTTAGAAAAATGTCATAGGGTTCAACATCTAATTAAGAAATTTTTTACCCAAAAAAAGATCATTTAAGGCCTCATAATGGCCCTAAAAGGTTTTAGACCCCAATTCTCTAAATTTGATTCCACTAATAAAACTGCTACTATAAGTCAATACCTTCACTTTTCCCCTTTGAAATAACGAGAATGTAGATAGATGAAAATTTATATGATAATCCAATTTGGATTGGTAGTATAATAATATACTATTGTGTTAGATCTCAAGCTTTTGTGATCTACATTGTAAACAAGAATGTCTTTCAGATTATTATTAAACCAAATAATAATAATGTGATTAATCCAAAAAACATTCTTGTTTACAATATACTATTGTAATTAAACTCTTATATGTATGACAAGAAACAAATATTAATACTTATACCTAAATTTTTATTATTATTATTAAGGGTTATAATCAAACTTGTTCATATAACGTTAACCTATCATCATTTTATTAACCAACCATGGCGCCATCCATAATTTTAAACACTTTATAAATAAAAAATTTATGAATCCCAAAAAGTTGAGAATATCTCAAGGTGACCTTCTTTTGATTAAAAAATATTTAGCAAATTTAACAGTGGCCTATTTATTTCATTTCATTTGTTTGGATGTGCAATGGGCTAAAGTTGGAGCACATATATTAAGTTTTTGATGTGAAATGAGGCAGGGCTAAAAGGTTTCATGTCATGGAGGTTGGCTTGTACACTTAAGCTAAAAAAAAATTAAAAGAGAATGTCATCAACGTCTCTATGAAAACATACACCATAGAAAACGAATGCCTTTTTAGTCCAATTGAAATTAAAATCGACCTTTCAATTTTATTGATCACTGGTATATTTTTGTGTAGGTTTTTTTACTTTAAAAAAAAAAAACTTTAAATTAATTATATTAATAGTAATAGTTTTTAGTTGATTTGTTTCTCACCAAATCACTTGTATAATTAACCCAAAAAAAAACCTTTAATCATGCACCCTTATCATTAAAATAGCTCATATTAATCCTACTTTGGCTCACACCAACAATGACTATATAATCAATGACTATGGGAAAATATTATTTTTAATATGGAACCACATCATCACAAAGAATATACAAGTCAGCCTAGAGGATAAAATTCGACCCCCAAGGCCTCATATAAATAGACATCACTTGACATCACTTAGAGGCATCATCACACGTTCATTTCTTCTCTTGATTGGTTCGTACAAGTCTGAAAATGTAGGGTCCGAGTTCACACATGTGAAGGAGAGAGACTGCTTTCTGTTGACTAGTGTTGACTTCTGTTTGGGATGGTTTGATTTGCATTGACCTTGGAGAATTTGACTTTGGTTGACTTGGATTTGGATTTATTTTGGAGGGTCGAGATAAGTAGCACTTCAACTAAGATTTTTTGTGCACTTCGACTAGCATTAACTATAGTTTGTGCGCTAGGGTTTTTGCAGGTCAAATTTTGACTTTGACCATAATTTGTGGGCAAATATTTGGGACTATTTTGACTGATTTTGACCAAGCAAGAAAGGTTGCATTCTTTGACAGGTTGACCGAACTTTTAGAGTGACTATTGACTATTGATTGTTGCTGACTTTGACAGACATCGCAGATTTGAAGTTTGACCATATTTGACTTTCTTGCTCATATTTGATTGGATATTGGATGGTTGATTTGATTGGTCAAGGGTTTGACCTTTGACTCATTGTTGATGTACTTGGACTATGTATCTCTGTCTTAAACATTTGATGACAATCTAATAGAAGAAGAATATGGAAAGGGTTTTCCTCGTTGTGGGTTTTTCCCTGGTCTTTGACCAAATATCTATGTCTATATTGTTCTTGGTTGTCTTGTATTGTGCATATGGTTTTATGTTCTATATACAATTGCTTACTATCATTGCGTGATTGAAAATATATTGCATAATTGATTGTTATTGAAAGAAGAATTGTTATAAGTGATTGTTATAGCATAAAACGTTCACAAATTAACATAGAATTAGAGATGAGGTGAAGACAAGCCCAAGGAGAGAAGAGAAATCACACCTTGAAGGAATGTTATCTGCTAAAGAAAACTTGACTTGGATAGGATGACTACCTTATACTTCAAGATTAAGGAGAAGCTAAATGACTCATTTGATTATGTTATTTGGAGGACCAGGTTGGATGTGACTTTGGATGATAATGATGTTTTGGAATATGTTGAAGGCAAGGTACCTGAGCCTTCAGAGAATTCTTTCATTGCTATCAAAGCCAAGTACAAGAAAGGTCAGGTCAAAGCAAAGAAAATTATTATTGATTCTTTGAGAGACCATTTGATTACTTATATTTCAAAATTGAAGAAGTCTAAGGAAATGTATGATAACCTAGTTGGGATGTATTTTTTCTTTGAAGAATCAACTCAAAGACATTAAGATAAACAAGGGAGGGATTGTGCAGTCATAATTCATGAGGATATCTCAACTCAAGGATCAGTTGTTGTCTAGCAAAGAAGTTACATATGTTAGAGAGTTGGTACGTATTGCACTTGGAGGTATTTCTCCGATTTGGGAGGCATTCATTAGAGAAAATTTCATCCTAAAAGTGGCCTCCCAAGGAAAAATAATAAAATAATAGTTAAAATAATAAAATAAGAGTTATGAATTTTGAAGGGAAAATAAGTAAACTATTTTTTATTGTATTTTTGGCTTATTTCAAGTGTAAACACTCATTGGATGATAATTAAATTCCACATCCAATGAGTACCCATTATGCATACTTCTGAGAATACCCACATTGATAAAATTGAATATACATTAAAAAAACATGTTGAACATGCTTTTTTAATGTATATTCAATTTTTATCAATGTGGGTCTTCTCAAAAGTATGCATAATGGGTACTTGTTGGATGTGGAATTTAATTTTGCATCCAACAAGTGTCTACACTTCAAATTTGAGTAAACTTATAAGTAGATCAACCAAAAATACAATTGAAAAAAAATAGTTTTCTTATTTTCCCTCCAAAATATTTACATGTACCTGTTTTTAAATTTAAAGGATTTTGATTGGTTTATATATTATGACATGGAAATTACATGAAAATTTCATGGGCATTTTTAGGCTAAAATTTCCTCTAATGTATTACAACTATTAACAACAATGACATGTTTCCTTCATTTAATGAGCTCCTTGGCAAGTGCACTCAAGAAGAGATCAAGATGATTTCTAGAGGAAGGATTCAAAAACATGAAGAAGAAGAACCCTCTTCATTTGTTGCTCAAGACAAGAGGAAGAAAGGAAAAGGACGATCATCAAAATCTAGAAAGCAAGGTTTCAAGAACAAAAATCAAGAATTCAAAGACTCCAATAGAAGATAGAAAATAGTTGAATGTTACAACTGCCACAAGCATGTCACTATGATTGAGACTATCCGGAAAAGAGAAGTGCTTCAAGGCCCTACTACAACAATAATCGTGGCTACAACAACAACAATTCAACGATACAAGAAGAAGTGAAGCTCATGTTGATCAAGAAGAAACCCACCGTCCTCAAAAAAGATTACGAAACTCAAGGTATGATAATAATGAAACTACTACTCAATCCGAATACTTTCTTATTCATGCTCTTTCTTGTTCCTCGCCTGCAGATTCATTTGATAATTGGTTAGTGGATAGTGGGGCTTCTAGACACTTCACTAGTTATTGTGAAGTCCTCTCAAACTTTGTTGAGAGGAGACAAATTTGAAGATCATTCTTGGGGACAGTTCTACCTATCTGATAAAGGGTTTTGGTTATGTTTCATTTCATTTGGATTATGGTCAATTATACATCTACAAAATGTTTTATGTGTGGCAGGATTGAAAAAGAATATTGTTTCCATATCTGCATTAGAGGAAAAAGGAATGAAGGTTGCTCTTATAAGTGGAAAGGTCCTCACCTAGCTAATGGAATCTAACCTAAGGGATGCCTTCACATTGGAACCGAGAATTGAAGGCCTTTATAAAGTTAATGGAATATTGATCTGAGCATTGGTTCATGATAGTAATCATCAGTGTGAAATATGGCACCGAAGATTAACTCACCTTCATTATGATGCCTTACCTAAGGTGAGGAGGATGGTTTTTGGAATGCTTGAGGTTCAACCAAATCATGAAGGAGTTTGTCTGGGATGTGCAAGTGGAAGAAGGCAAAGGGACCATTCCTTTACAACAGGAGTAGGAAAAATGGAATACTTCAACTAATACATTCTAATCAATGTGGACCCATTCCCTTGACATCTCTTAGTGGCTACTTGTATTACATAATATTTGTGGATGACTTCCCTCGCAAGTCATGTATCTTCTTCTTGAAGCACAAGGACCAAGCATTCGACATGCTCAAGGACTTCAAGGCCCTGATTGAGAATCAAACTTGAAAGATAATCAAAGTTTTCAAGTCTGATAATTGAAGGGAATACATTTCAAATGAGTTCATTGACTTTTGCAAAAAAGCACGAATAAAGAAGGAGACCATTATACCTTACAACTTCGAGAAAAATGGTGTAGCTAAAAGGAAGAATATGACTATCATGGAATTTTCCAGAGCCACGTTGCACAATCAAAAGTTGTGGAAGTTTCTATTGGGTGAAGTTGCTAACACAACAATTTATGTCCAAAATAGGACTCCTCATTAAGCCTTGGGTGACAAGAACCCCAAAGAAGTTTTCACATGTGTGAGGACTAGTTTTGGACACTTGAGGATCTTTGGCTACCCCGCATACTTTCATGTGTTGAAGGAACAATCTAGAAGCCTCATGGAAGAAAGGTACGTTTGTTGGTTACTGTGAAAATTCTAAATCCTATAGAATATATGTTCCTGGTCAATGGAATATAGAGTTTATCATGGATGTGCAATATGATGAAGATGCTTCCCTTGGGAAAGCAAGGGGAATTCGCCCCCCTGCAAATGTTGAAATGAAGGATGATGTTATGGATACTCAAGAAGACCCTTCAATGCTTGGACCATAGACTAAACTTGTTGATGATCCTTTGGAAACTATGGACCCCTTTGACCCCCCTCCATGTGATCCTCCTGTTAGGAAGAGACCATTATGGATTTGTGATGCATTACAAGATGCTAAGAGACATGTTGCAAGAGGAACCTTTAGGTAAATTAAGAAGCCATATCGATACCAGGGATATGTTATAGCTATGAGAAACAAGATACAGGTTGAGCCACACGCTTTTGTTGAAAGAATAAAAAATTAGATACGGAAATACGTTATGATAGAGGAATATGAATCCATCATGAAGAATGATGTGTGAGAAGTGGTTCCCAGACCCAAAGGAAAGTTTGTTATAACTTCGAAATGGTTGTACAAGATCAAGCATGGTGTGAATGGAAGTACCATGAAATACAAGGCAAGATTTGTGGCTAGAGGTTTAGCCCAAAAAGAGGGAGAGGACTATGATGAAATTTTTGCATTGGTTGCCCGCTATACTTCTATTCGGTCTATTATTTCCCTTGCTACTAGCCACGGATGGAAACTGTAGAGTTCCATAACTATTTTGTTTTGACATCCTTTTTCCTCCATTTTCCACTTTTTCATCATCACTATCAACTCAATAAAAGCAATAAATCATAAATTTTGATAAGGTAAAAATCTTACATGTCTTATTTTCATATTTGTTAATCTGCCTTAGTGTTATGTTAAAGATTGCATTAGCTACGAAATTAACATGATTCTGCAACTATTTTATAAATCTGCAACTACCTCCATGGTTTGCGGGTTTCTAGTGCACCAATGAAGGAAATAAGCACATGGGTAGTTAATGATTGATCCTTGATCCCCTCATGGATCTCCTCCTATTCACTCGAGCCAATTCACTAAAGGAACACATAATGGCGCGGTGAAAGGCACAAGTCAAACGCGTAGCAGCATAAGTCTAAATGCATCATGTTTGTTCAATTTGCTTTCGAAATAGAAAATTGACGAGATAACGCTTTTTCTATTTGGTTTCAAATCTGAATAAGGATTGATCAATACCCCTATAGTTGTAGAAGTCTAAAACTATTGAGCACATGTTTTATATATAAGTATGTATCCTCTGTAAATTATAAGGAGGAAGTAATAGTTAATTGTCGAAGAATTGTGAAACAGACCTTTGTTCTCATATTAATTGAAGCTACCTTTCTGTGATTCGATGTGTATGTGAGTGTGATTTACACCTACGAGATGCGGAGGGCCCTTGTAGACAATCAAGGTTTTAGTTTATTTCATTTCATCGTTTTTATATTGTTCTCATTTAATCGCTTTTTGTTATCATAGTATCACTACATTCTAGTTTAGTTTCCTTACTTCGCTGTTTTCATTATTTCGTTATAACTCAGTTATCTCGTTCATCATTTTTTTATTTTGTTTGTGCTTACTATCACTTAATAGTTTAGTTCTTCAACATTTTTCACTTAATTATAGTCAGTATTTTTATGCTTTCAAAGTTAGAACTTGTATCTATTCTATAGTTAGTAATTAGAAGATTACTTTCATGTTCTTTAAAATAAAAAATTGTATATATTTTACAAACAAGCTTTTGAAGGATTGTTAGAATAATTAGAACTTCAATACTCTGTTTTATAGAAGCAAGGTGTTTAGATAGGTTCATAATTTTAGGATGATTAACATAAGATGTTTTAGGATGATACTCAACATAGATATGACCTAGTAGACTAATCTAACAGTAGCTTAAACTTCCACTTATTATTTTGTAGAAATCTAACTCTAATCTAATTGGGATCTAAATAACAATGAAAATTCCAAAATAAACATAACCATCATCTTACGAACTAAAGGAAAGGCTTCTGGAATATATAGTGCACCTGCATTTCATAACTTTACTAGCTCCGGTCGATAATTTATGCTTGCAATTTAAGAACATTAAATTGACCAAAAATTTTGGCGTCGTTGCCAGGGAAGTGTAAATGGAAACCTTAAAAAAAATCAAATAAAAACATGATATGCATAGGGAAAGACACTCTAGAGGTAGGTTTGTAGGTCAAGGAAGAAGGTTAATTCCTACATCATCACTCACTCCACCATGACCTCATAGTGGCACACCACCCACACAAACTCAAATTCCATCCATAGCAGGCCAATATAGACTTCTGGAAGTCTTAAGATTCGAAATCCAATCTAAAGGTTCACCAACTTCATCAACAGAGGTTGTGATAAAAGTAGATCCTACATCTCCAACAACTGGAATAATTTTCCTATCTTCAACTGGAGAACAACTTTTAGCTCAAGATTTGGAAGTTCCTACTGAAGATTAAGAGGAAGAAACTTCAAACCATTGATAGAGGAACCAGAAGAACTAGAAGAAAAACTATATAATCCTGTTGTAGAACCAAATATCTATTTTGAGGAATCCATCATGGCTGAAGAAGGAGAAGGAGAAGTACACAATTTCAATGGTGAACAACGTAGGATTGGAGGAGGAGGAAACAGAGGAGGTGTTAGAGGTAGAGTAAGAGAAAATCCAGAACCTTCTGGGTTCCCTATCCTTGATGAGGATACAACTTTAACAATGAAAAACATGTTAGAAAATTATATATTACAGAGCAATGGAACAAATAGAATATTGCATAAATATAAACACAGAAAACGCATAAAACCAGAGAGACACAGATATCGTGTGGCAACCTCGTTAAAAAATGAAACATGATTGGTCGGAGCATAGTTCATATTTTTATGTCAAGCTCCTTAAAAAATGAACGGTCCAGTCGAAGAAGAAGCAAAGCCCTGTTTGTGCATCAGACTTTGCTTCCGACTTGCTGGGCGAGAGGCCGTCGAATACACGGCTGAACGGATTTGTCGAGCATAGTTCCTGATCTTGTGTCAAGCTCGTTAAACAATGAAACAAGTGTCGAGCATAGTTCTTCATCTTGTGT
>APFE030583892.1:88357-110295 GCA_000404065.3 Pinus taeda
TTTTATATATTTTTTTATTTGATTTTTTTGTCATGCATCTTTTTTATTTTTAAAATTTATATTACTAACATGAAAATCACCAATATTTAAAAAAATTATCCACACTTAATTCATTAGAAAATTTAAAGTGTAAAAACTAAGCCCTCTAAACGAAAAGGGTTCATGCTCATCAACACTTTTCAAAATCAAGATGAAAAACACTAACAAAAAAAAAAATGTTCACACTTGATACATAAAAAAAATTAGTCAAAAATAAGCCCTCTAAAAAAATGTGTTGATGGTGCATTAACACTTTTCAAAATCAACATGAAAATCACTAACATCGAAAAAAAATGTTCATACTTGATACATAAGAAAATCTAAAGTGCCAAAAATATGTTAAAAAAAAGAGTGTATTATGGCATCACTACTTTTCAAAATCGAGTGATTTTTTGCTACCTCAAAAAAAACAGGTACCAGATCACTTTCTCGTTTGATCGATAACCATGTTTCAACATACTTAAGGATATTTTAGCTTATAAAATGTACCAACCATCCATGTTTTAAAATCTATTTTTCTTTATGAATTATAATAAAAACATCTCTACAATTACAGAATCTTGATCATTCCACAGCCAATGCTGAATTCTATAGACCATATACATGATTAGACAGGTTGCAATGCATCAATAAAGGGATGAAATATATTTGAAGATGACAAATGTTCACTACATGGATGACCACCTATTGGCATGACTTGGCAGGCTAACGAGATCAGGAGATCTAAGAGTCAAACTCTTAGTATGACGGTGCACCAGTCAAGTGAAGATAAGTAGGAGATCACGATGACATCAAGCGAGCGTGCAAAAGACTTGTTTAATCACGAGGATATGATTCGAGAAGAATCCCTCATGGTTTCCTCTTTAAGTAGAAAATCATGAGGAGATAAAGTTCTAATTTAAATCTATTTCTTAGATGGCAGAACAATTTTGTTTCTTATCGGCATAGAACTCTTGAATTAGTTTTAATTAAAATTGGTCTAAAAGCCATAAGGCGAAACCCCAAAGATAGTTCGAAATTTAAGTATGTTGTGGTTCATTTCCAGTATTTGTGAAACTTTGTTTCAAATTAATAGAATCCTATGTTTTCAATGTGTGATTAAGCAATCATTTGATCAGTAGCAGACTTACACTCACAGAAGGTCCCCCTCGCGAGTTGTAAGGATGTTTAGTTTTGTTTCCATTTTCTCATAGCATGATAGTTTCCTCAAGTTTCTTTTCTCCTTGATTAGTTTCATTACAGTTATGTTTTGACCATTTTTTATTTTGGTTTTAGCTCATTCATAAAGGAAAATTACCAAAAAGATATTGTTTTTCATATGCATTTCCTTTTAAGTTTCATTATTCTGCTAATTTTGTAGATGGTGAAAGAAATTCCTTTTAGAGTTAATTATGCACATCAGTAATGAGATGGAGTTACAAGTTCTCATTTGATTTTTGCTTTTGCAAGTAGTTTCATTAGCATTCCTTTCCGCAATTGTAGTTAATTTATTTTCTTTTTCCAATTAGGAATTAAATTTTCTTTATGTAATTTCCTTTTATGCAATTAGTATAGAGGTTCCTATCTACAAAGTAGTGTTTTCGATTCCGCAAGTAGCATTAAACTCTTTTTCCTACAATTTAGTGTTAACATTTCCTTTTATGCAAATAGAAATAAGTTTTGAATCTGTAATTAAAAATAGATTTTCAATTCTGCAACCAATAGATTTCAATTAAGTTGGGTAATTGGGTTTCGATGTAACTTTGAATAGAAAGAACTTATGTGTGATTACTCTCTAAATCTCATTTAAACATTTATCCATACTTAAAATAATTCAATCCACGGATAGAATTCCTAGCATATATGGTGCACATACATCTCATAAGTACACGAACCTTGGTTGACAATTAATGAAGTAATTTAAGAACAATTAAATTACCCAACAGTTATCCTGCACAAAAACATCTTTGGATCAATTTTCATCCCATTTGGTAAGCTCAAAAACATGTCATACATTTTTTTACATTGATTGTCGCAGTAACACGAGTGTTTTTTTCCTATCATATTGTTATAATGTTCCTTCCCTTTTTTGGAAACATGTTATAATGTGTCCTATATATCTGGGTGACTACATCCCCTGATTGAAGGATCTAGGGCTTACCCAAAACTCCAAATTTTACGGTGGAAACTTAAATAAAGTGAAAAAATCAAGAGTGCAGGGTCTTGTCTCTTACCTAGAGCTAACATAATACGAAATCACTGCCTGGATTGTGTGCAAATCACCTCAGAGGTTTTATTACTTTTTCACCTCTAAATATCTCTCCAAAAAAATGGTGCAAATAAGGAGCTCAAACTCCTATATATAACTTTAGAGGTATGCCTCACCACCTAGTTTTGTCATTTTAATGAAGTCTTTCTGCTTTTTCCCACCTTCCATTTTTGTAAGCAGATTTGCAATATGTTTTTAATTTGCTTTGTTGTTTTTGAATGATTTCATGAATGGACTTGACAAATTTGCACCTGAAATGAGCATTCTTTTTATGGTATTTTTCTCACTTGTAAAACTGAAAAATGCCTCGAGTTTATTTTCTCGAGCTCGTACAACTCCCATGAAGAAGGTTGAGCCATTATTTTTCTATCTATTTCTCGCTCGACAATATGAAAAAGATATCTTGAGTTTTCTTCGTTTGACTCGTAAAAAACTTTACAAAGAATATTGAGTTTACTTTGTTCTCTCTCATACTCGTAACAAAATGAGGTGAATGCCTATTGAACATAGGTTAATTTCTTTATCTAAACTCAATGGACTAACTACGGAAAAGGAACTATGTTAGGTATACTATTATCTCTTTGTTGCACCCAATCATCAACCATGACAAAGATCCCTCCTAGAATCTTCTTTAAGCTCTTTTTAAACTCTTTAAATGTGAAAATGCCACCAAGTTTACCCTTTATGGACATGTAAAGCCTAAGCAAAATGGGAAAACAATGGAAGAAAGAACAATCATTGTTATCTATATCAGTTGAAGGTTTTATGGAAGCAATCTACTCTCTACCCTTTAAACATGGCACTTATCCAACATTTTCACCTTTTGCCAGGCATCAACTTCTCTTTGATACCCTGATGTCTCTACATCCTCGTATCCTACTCTTTCTAGTGTTCTGGAGTCTAAACTACCCGGTCTCCTTGGTGTCGTGTTGTTCACTATTCAGGAGATCGTTTACTCTTTGCCAACCTTATCAACCACTTTATCTTTCATATGTCGATTTGTCCTGATTCAGTTTGTCTTGTTGTTTTAGATCACTACAAAATCAATCACTTATTGTCGTTTCATGTTGATTGACGAGGGACTCATCATTAACCTCCTTCGATAGATCCCTTCTCATCGACTTCAACACATTATCTAGAAAGTGGATTGAGAAACATCACAGTACTCTAGAGCTTGCAATCATCAGTGGTAGGTTTTTGTGCATTTGATCGACGATTTTCATTATTTACTCCAAATTGAGTGACTCTATGAGTGTTCGACTTCAACTAATTTATTCACACTTCCAAATTGTACTAGACATCTTGGAAACCATCATACTTATCAATGGCCCTCCCTGCATTAACAATTTTCATTATTGACTGGTAATCATAAAAAAAAAAATCACATATTTAACTTAGCTCATTCATTCAAATGTGCAACATTACCATCTTTAACATTCAAATTTCACATATTTGACAATATCTCATTCATTCATTCTCTTTTAACCCTACCATCTTGTGAGTCATGCCTTGATACCCTGATGTCTTTGCATCCTTGTATCCTACTCTTTCTAGTGTTCTGGAGTCTAAGCTACCTGGTCTCCTTGGTGTCGTGTTGTTCACTATTTAGGGGATTGTTTACTCTTTGCCAGACTTATCAACCACTTATCCTTCATATGTACATTTTTCTGTATTCAATTTGTCGTGTTGTTCTAGATCACTCCAAAATCAATCACTTATTGTCATTTCATGTTGATTGATGAGGGACTCATCATTTCCCTCCTTCGATAGATCCCTTCCTATCGAATTCAACACATTATCTGGAAAGTGGATTGAGAAACATCACACTACCCTGGAGCTTGCAATCATCAGTGGTAGGTTTTCGTGCATTTGATCGACGGTTTTCATTATTGACTCCCAATTGAGTGACTCTATGAGTGTTCAACTTCAACTCATTTAATACTCAGCAGAGTGTGTTATAATGTTGCTCACATATTATGCAGCCTTACCCTAGTCTATAACACTATGTTTCTTCAGCTAGCCTGTGTTACCTAGATATCACCCAATCATGAGCAAAATTCCTGAGTTAACTCATTGTGAAAATCTCTTTCACATAGGAAAACTCTTACACTGTGGAATATGATCGCCTCGACTTCATCTATGGCTTTTTTCTATTCAAATAAAGAACTATAAAGTAGGTTAAATCTTTTTACATGAGGAAACATCACTCACTCCAAAGCTTTTACCCAATTTGCTCTAGAGAGAAATTAACAGCCTTCATAGCCTCCATTTTCCTATAAAATGAGAGCTTAGTCATTGAGAAGACAATCATAATTCAATGCATTTTTATGCTATCGAGATCATCGTCGAGAGAGAGTAGTGAAGCTAGGAGATAGAAGAGGTCATGCTGCAACTTCAAGGCTTGGTTGTAAACTTCCTTCTTCTCATTAATATATAGGTCAATTGTTCTTCCTTCTAGACTATTGTTCAATGATAATTTCTATTGTGTTTAACTAATGATTGTTTGGAAGCTTGGCTTATAATGGTTAATTCAGTAATTCTTAGTTGTTTATTCACTACATTTTTTAATGGTAAGATTATTATATCTTGAAAGGTTTAGTTTGTTTTCCTTTATGTGCATGATAAGCCTTTGGAGCTAGCTAGGAGCATTTCCCAACTACTCTCACAACTCCAAGTCATCTACACAAAAAGGCAAGCAAGTTTTTCCTTAGCATTACTTTATCAATATCTCTTTATTTCTTACATTGTTGAAGGGGTCATGTCTTAGGATAGTCAATCCCTTATCATGTCTGTCTCGAGTTTTTGGGAAAACCTGAGACGATAACTGTTGGTCCATGGCTAATATACATAAATGTTGATGGGAAACACTTCCATCATTGTCAACTCATGGAAAACGCCAAAGAAAAAAAAACATAGATTTTTTTCAGAGTTTTTCTTCTAAAGCCTTTAACACCAAGACCCAAACCTCGACCACTCTACATTTTCCTATGCAACCTACAAAATCACACATCCTATACTGCAAGCCCAGTCTGCACTCAATCAAGATAAATTCATTCATACATACTACAACACACACTGATCTTGATATTAATAGAAAGGAAATTTACAAGATCTAAGTTCACTCAAGTTTGTCTCCTTATTGCGCTCTCTCTCTCTCTTTGGGAAATCTAACAATTTTGCTAAATTGGCTAGATTTCATTGTTACATAGGAATTTGATAACATCCCTTCTAACTACATAAATTCCTTTTAGACTATGACTAAAAATATTACAAATTAGATGGCTTAGGAAACCCAAGTTCCCTTGGTAAATTAATTAGGGAACCACACCCTTAGTAAATGAGTTTTGACCCAAAGAGGTTAAGAATTATATTAGCTTATAGATGCTCCTACATCAATAATTAATTTAGGAAAATGACGTGGGATTATAGGCACATAGATTTCCCCTTGGATCCTCGCCTTCAAACCCCTTCTCTTGTGCAATCATAGTCCCCTATGATTTCTTTTATGTCTATCTTATAACTGGTGGTGCATTTTATTTTATTATTTTACCATATTGAATGTTTACATAGTAGAACTCTTGGCCCACACCCATTCAAACTATATACAATTATATATTGCTAGTCCGAGGATCAAAATTAGGGCGTTACAACACACAAATTTCAAACAACATAGGTGCACACCTATTAACTACGTATGTGTGCACACCTCATTAACCCATGCATGTAAGCTTTAATATTTTTATTCACACCCACAACAAAGAATACCACAATAATGAGAATGCAAACATTGACCTAGAACTATTATGGAACTCTAGGCATTTTTGTAATTGAACCTTGATGTTCTTGTATAAGCATTTATACATTCACTTTGTTACTAATTTAAATTTTTTAGTCATCTAGCATACAAGATATTGCCTCATATCTCTTTTGAGAACTTTGGGAGACAAGATTTCTCAACCTCATAGTGCATACTAGTTAAATTATCTTATGTAATTTCCCAGCCTCATAGTGAAATTATAGAAATTTGGTTTTAACTCACTTACAAAAACTCTAATACCAATCCTTATATGGGATGAACTGTCAATATCCTTTTAGAGTATTGAAGTCTTTAACTTTGACAATGAAAAATGATTTTCTTAGGTACATTAATCTCATTAGCCTAGAAAAATAGCCATTATGTGTTTACTACATACCCATTAAGATATGTGCTTATATGTAAAGTAAGAGTATTCTTGACCACATATCGTTGGAAAGGAGTGAGTAAAGTTGGATTTAATCCCTAGAGTATACATGCATTTCCTTTTGTATCAAAGTTTGTGTTGACCATTGTTATGTGGTCACTTCCTGCCTAAAGGAAAAGTCTTCTCTAGCTCCAAATGGAAAAAGCATGGACACCATTTTGATAAAAAGATTCAAAGATTGCATACCATCGGATGGATCCAATTAAGACTTATCAAGAGTCAATACTCACCTCTTCAACAAGTGCAATGACTCCAATGCCTAAAAGTAGTGGAGAAGCCACTATAATTGTTGTATTTTAGGAGGAAACTCTCCTCTCATTGATTCCCTTTAGAAGTCCCTCTAGGATAGGAAAGTGGAGAAATGAATCAAATTCCTAATCAAGTTAGGAAAGGGGTCCAATTCCATTATTCTCAATAGGTGTAGAGAAATAATTGATGGTGATATATACTCAAACATTTGGCAATTCATAAGAAGGTTGGATAGTAGTTAGGAGAAAAGCAAGGAGACCGATATAAATAAAAGAGTATGAATGTCCATTTGAGTAAAGTAGTTGTGTGATCATCATTGTAATTAGCTACTTAGACTCAATCAAAAGGAGTACAAATTAAATATTAGTCCCCAAATCTAACTTTGTATGGATGTAAATTTTCTTTATCCCAATATATTTATTTGATTTTTCTTTCTAATTTTTAAATTATTTATTTATATACAAAAAAATGACAACAAATCAACCAATCAACTTTTAATTCATTTACAATCTCATGATGAGGTATTTCTAGTATAGCTAAGAGATTACAAAACATGGTGTTTCTTGCCTATTCATAGTTTCTATATTATATAATTTACAAAATTTAGAGAGTAGAGTTGTGAGGCGTGTAGTTGGGGTAAAGGAAGAGATAGAAAAGGAAAATGATTTTTCATAATTTTTGGCCCTTTATGTATAAGTTGTTGAGTTGTTCATTTACAAAAGAAAATATATGTTACTAAGAATTATATTACTTATCAATAACAAAAATCATCGCAACAAGGTAGTTGATACGTAAACTATCGTGGATATTCTACTAGATATTTTGTCAATAGATTTGATAAAAATAAATTCAAATCTACACTATAAAGGGTTAAATTCCTTTAGATCCCATATTTTGTTAGGCTCTCTCACTTCCACTCCTAGTTTCTCCGCTCTAAAATGGAACAAGATACAATCAAATAGAATGGAACCATATTTCCTCGTAGTGGCCCAATTATAACATAGTCTGATAAGCAATTAGGGGTTAGGTTTGACCCCTTCAACTATTAACTACAGTTACAATTTAGACCCTTATCGAGTCTTCTTCATAGTCCGCACATAGGCTAGCCCATTTTCGATGAACCAAGAATGGTGTGGCGTCCCTTATGCTATGGTGGTCACACACAATAAGCTAACTTTTGAGAGGCGTAAATGTTGCATACAAACTCCAATTGATGTCATTCTTGCACTATTGGAAATATTTGAGTGTAGAAAAATGTCATAGGGTTCAACATCTAAGTAAGAAAGTTTATACCCAAAAAAACATCATTTAAGGCTTCATAATGGCCCTAAAAGGTTTTAGACCCCAATTCTCTAAATTTGATTCCACTAATAAAACTACTCGATTCCTCCACTTTTCCCATTTGAAATAATGAGAATGTAGATAGATGAAAAGTTATATGATAATCCAATTTGGATTGGTAGTATAATAATATACTATTGTATTAAATCTCAAGCTTTTGTGATCTACATTGTAAACAAGAATGTCATTCAGATTATTATTAGACCAAATAATAATAATGTGAATAATCCGAAAAACATTCTTGTTTATAATATACTATTGTAATTAAACTCTTACATGTATAAACAACTTGTCATACTTGGATTAGGAAAAAACAAATATTAATACTTATACCTATTAATAAGGGTTATAATCAAACTTGGTCCTATAACGTTGACCTATCATCATTTTATTCACAAATAATGGCCCTCCATAATTCTAAATCCTTCTTTATAAATAAAAAATTTATGAATCCCAAAAAGTTGAGAATATCTCAAGGTGACCTTTTGATTAAAAAATATTTATCGGTGACCTATTTATTTCCTTTCATTTGTTTGGATGTGCAATGGGCTAAAGTTGGAGCACATATATTAAGTTTTTGATGTGAAATGAGGCAGGGCTAAAAGGTTTCATGTCATGGAGGTTGGCTTGTACACTTTTAGCTAAAAAAAAATAAAAAAGAAGAATGCCTCAACGTCTCTATGAAAACATACACCCCTAGAAAACGAAATCCTTTTTAGTCCAATGAAATTAAAATCGACCTTCCAATTTATTGATCACTTGGTTATATTTTTTATGGGTAAGTTTTTTTATTTAAAAAAAAAAAAACTTTAAATTAATTATATTAATAGTAATAGTTTTAGTATTTGTTTTCACCCAAATCACTTGCATAATTAATTTTAAAAAAAAAAACCTTAATTAACAAAACTTTAAATCACGCACCCTTATCATAAAAACTTACTATATTAATCCTAACTTTGACCCACACCAACAATGAACTATACAATCAATTAAGTTCTAATACAAATAATATATATAGACTATATATCAATTAAGTTCTAATACAAAATATATATATATATATAATATATATATAATATAGTGATTCATAGCCACTTTCATAAAATTAAGTACATATATAGGTCGTAGAGTTTGCTTTTTAAAGAAGTTTCTTGGGATTCTTAAAGTAAAAAATAAAGAAAACCAAACTTAAATTAGCTCGTACTAGACTTAACAAATCTATTCAAGTTGACATTACCATTATTAACTTCCAGTGTAAACATATAATTATATCAATTTTAAGGAATATATTTTTCTAATTGATTTTTTTTAAATAAAATTCAAAATGACATTTTGTTTGTAAGTCACGATTGTTAATGCGATGCAATTGACATTATCAACATTAATTTAAATTTTAAATTTAATTCAAATATATAATTATATAAATTTTATGATGAAGGGATTGTATACTTATTTTAATCGTTTTTTATATTTAAAATTAAAATTGAAATAAGGTTATATTTTTGTAACAAAATACCATTTATAATATCTTTTTTAAGTTATGTGGTATGTTTGTTAAACGTCAGGATGGTTAATGTAATGCAATATAATTGAAATTTTTATATATTTTATTTTCATTTTAATATATTTATTTTACTAAAATATTAAAAAAAAAATTGTTTGAAAAGAGTTTAGACGTAAATAAGATGTTTCCAAGTTAGTTAAGGCAATACACAAGTAATACTAGCTTATGATTACTAGTATTTAAATAGGTAATCATTTTTGTTTTTCTTTGAAAGAAGAATTTAGATCCATTAATAAACTTATCTCTAGCCTATTTTATTTCAAGTTTGGTTACTTTTAAAAGCATTGTAGTGGATAACCATCTGAAGGTTATTAAATTTTATTTGAATTAAGTGATATTGACTATTGCTCTACCAATGTTCACAACTTTGTTAGTGAGATTGAAATTTCTTACTTTAAGCAATTCAATGTCACTTTGTTTATGGTGATTTAATCATATTATTTAAGAATACGCCCTTTATCATATAGTATGTGTAAACTCTAATAATTATATGCAAAACAACCTTAAGATACTAATTTGATTTAAAAAATATTGTATTAGCTAAATTAACGCTATAACAAAAATTGAAATGAGTTAAAATCACAAGCATAGCTCATTGTAGTGGGTTCATATAGGTAATGAGTGAAAAATAGTATTTGAAATTGGTGATTGTACTAGAATGTATATTTGTCATTTAGGGATCTTCTCCTAATATCTAAGGATTGCATAACTTGTTGTAATAGTAGTTTTGGGTGTTGTGATTTATGCTATATTTGTTGTGCACTGTAGATATGCAGGTTTATCATGTGTTGTTGTGACTTATGTTCATTACACTTATATGTCTATATTCTCTAAGAGAAGACCAAGATATAGAGAAATCATATATTCCATTGACATTGTTGGCATTATGTCTACAAGCCACTTATTTCCACCCCAATGTGGTTGCATGTGTTTGAAATGATGTGTTTGCAACAAAGATTAGTGCACTAAGATATCATGCCACTATATTGACATAATAGAACTCTTGCTTATGCAAGCTAGTCATAGCATTGAGCTAACACAATTAGGATTATTAGTGCATCTCCAACATAATAACAATTGTCACTTTAAGTTGCACCAAATATTGTTGAAAAGTGATTCTTGCATTGAGGGTTTTGCACTAATATCCACTTTGTGATATAGCAATCAAATTTACACATCCATGTTTAAACAAACTATTTGTTAAATTTGGCAACTTAGGGAGAAATTCCCTCCTTTGGGAAGCCTTCCTCACCCTAAGGAGACCCTACTAGCCCTTGAAAGAATTTAATTTGCGCATGGGAAAATATTATTTTTAATATGGAACCACATCATCACAAAGAATATACAAGTCAGCCTAGAGGATAAAATTCGACCCCCAAGGCCTCATATAAATAGACATCACTTGACATCACTTAGAGGCATCATCACACGTTCATTTCTTCTCTTGATTGGTTCGTACAAGTATGAAAATGTAGGGTTCGAGTTCACACATGTGAAGGAGAGAGACTACTTTCTGTTGACTAGTGTTGACTTTTGTTTGGGATGGTTTGATTTGCGTTGACCTTGGAGAATTTGACTTTGGTTGACTTGGATTTGGATTTATTTAGGAGGGTCGAGTTAACTAGCACTTCGACTAAGATTTTTTGTGCACTTCGACTAGCATCGACTATAGTTTGTGGGCTAGGGTTTTCGTAGGTCAAAGTTTGACTTTGACCATAATTTGTGGGCAGATATTTGGGACTATTTTGACTGATTTTGACCAAGCAAGAAAGATCGCATTCATTGACAGGTTGATCGAACTTTTTAGAGTGACTATTGACTGTTGATTGTTGTTGACTTTGATAGAAATTGCAGATTTGAAGTTTGACCATATTTGACTTTCTTGCTCATATTTGATGGGATATTGGATGGTTGATTTGATTGGTCAAGGGTTTGACCTTTGACTCATTGTTGAGGTACTTGGACTATGTATCTCTCTCTTAAACATTTGATGACAATCTAATAGAAGAAGAATATGGAAAGGGTTTTCCTCGTTGTGGGTTTTTCCTTGGTCTTTGACCAAATATCTATGTCTATATTGTTCTTGGTTGTCTTGTATTGTGCATATGGTTTTATGTTCTATATACAATTGCTTACTATCATTGGGTGATTGAAAATATATTGCATAATTGATTGTTATTGAAAGAAGAATTATTATAAGTGATTGTTATAGCATAAAACATTCACAAATTAACATAGAATTAGAGATGAGGTGAAGACAAGCCCAAGGAGATAAGAGAAATCACACCTTGAAGGAATGTTGTCTACTAAAGAAAACTTGACTTGGATAGGATGACTACCTTATACTTCAAGATTAAGGAGAAGTTGAATGACTCATTTGATTATGTTATTTGGAGGACCAGGTTGGATGTGACTTTGGATGATAATGATGTTTTGGAATATGTTGAAGGCAAGGTACCTGAGCCTTTAGAGAATTCTTTCACTGCTATCAAAGCCAAGTACAAGAAAGGTCGGGTCAAAGGAAAGAAAATTATTATTGATTCTTTAAGAGACCATTTGATTACTTATATTTCAAAGTTGAAGAAGTCTAAGGAAATGTATGATAAGCTGCTTGGGATGTATTATTTCTTTGAAGAATCAACTCAAAGACATTAAGATGAACAAGGGAGGGATTGTGCAGTCATACTTCATGAGGATATCTCAACTCAAGGATCAATTGTTGTCTAGCAGAGAAGTTACATATGTTAGAGAGTTGGTACGCGTTACACTTGGAGGTATTTCACCGATTTGGGAGGCATTCATTAGAGGAAATTTCATCCTAAAAGTGGCCTCCCAAGGAAAAATAATAGTTAAAATAAGAAAATAAGAGTTATGAATTTTGAAGGGAAAATAAGTAAACTATTTTTTATTGTATTTTTCGCTTATTTCAAGTGTAAACACTCATTGGATGAATAATTAAATTCCACTTCCAATGAGTACCCATTATGCATACTTTTGAGAATACCCACATTGATAAAATTGAATATACATTAAAAAAACATGTTGAACATGCTTTTTTAATGTATATTCAATTTTTATCAATGTGGGTCTCTCAAAAGTATGCATAATGGGTACTTGTTGGATGTGGAATTTAATTTTGCATCCAACAAGTGTCTACACTTCAAATTTGAGTAAACTTATAAGTAGATCAACCAAAAATACAATTGAAAAAGGTAGTTTTCTTATTTTCCCTCCAAAATTTTTACATGTACCTGTTTTTAAATTTAAAGGATTTTGATTGGTTTACATATTATGAAATGGAAATTACATGAAAATTTCATGGGCATTTTTAGGTTGAAATTTCCTCTAATGTATTACAACTATTAACAACAATGACATGTTTCCTTCATTTAATGAGCTCCTTGGCAAGTGCACTCAAGAAGAGATCAAGATGATTTCTAGAGGAAGGATTCAAAAACATGAAGAAGAAGAACCCTCTTCATTTGTTGCTCAAGACAAGAGGAAGAAAGGAAAAGGAGGATCATCAAAATCTAGAAAGCAAGGATTCAAGAAAAAAATCAAGAATTCAAAGACTCCAATAGAAGATAGAAAATAGTTGAATGTTACAACTCCCACAAGCATGGTCACTATGATCAAGACTATCCGGAAAAGAGAAGTGCTCCAACGCCCTACTACAACAATAGTCGTGGCTACAACAACAATAATTTCAGCGATCTAAGAAGAAGAGAAGCTCATGTTGATCGAGAAGAAACCCACCATCCTCAAAAAAGATTACGAAACTCAAGGTATGATAATAATGAAACTACTACTCAATCTGAATACTTTCTTATTCATGCTCTTTCTAGTTCCTCACCTGCAGATTCATTTGATAATTGGTTAGTGGATAGTGGGGCTTCTAGACACTTCACTAGTTATCGTGAAGTCCTCTCAAACTTTGTTGAGAGGAGACAAATTTGAAGATCATTCTTGGGGACAATTTTACTTATCTGATAAAGGGTTTTGGTTCTGTTTCATTTCATTTGGATTATGGTCAAATTATACATCTACAAAATGTTTTATATGTGGTAGGATTGAAAAAGAATATTGTTTCCATATCTGCGTTGGAGGAAAAAGGAATGAAGGTTGCTCTTATAAGTGGAAAGGTCCTCACCTAGCTAATGGAATCTAGCCTAAGGGATGCCTTCACATTGGGACCAACAATTGAAGGCCTTTATAAAGTTAATGGAATACTGATATGAGCATTGGTTCATGATAGTAATCATCAATGTGAAATATGGCACCGAAGATTAACTCACCTTCATATGATGCCTTACCTAAGGTGAGGAGGATGGCTTTTGGAATGCTTGAGGTTCAACCAAATCATGAAGGAGTTTTTATGGGATGTGCAAGTGGAAGAAGACAAAGGAACCATTCCTTTACAACAGGAGTAGGACAAATGGAATACTTCAACTAATACATTCTAATCAATGTGCACCCATTCCCTTGACATCTCTTGGTGGCTACTTGTATTACATAATTTTTGTGGATGACTTCCCTCACAAGTCATCTATTTTCTTCTTGAAGCACAAGGACCAAGCATTCGACATTCTCAAGGACTTCAAGGCCCTGATAGAGAATCAAACTTGAAAGATAATCAAAGTTTTCAGGTGTGATAATTGAAGGGAATTCATTTCAAATGAGTTCATTGACTTTTGCAAGAAAGCACGAATCAAGAAGGAGACCATTATACCTTACAACCTCGAGAAAAATGGTGTAGCTGAAAGGAAGAATATGACTATCATGGAAGTTGCCAGAGCCATGTTGCACGATCAAAAGTTGTCGAAGTTTCTATTAGGTGAAGTTGCTAACACAATAGTTTATGTCCAAAATAGGACTCCTCATCAAGCCTTGGGTGACAAGACCCCCAAAGAAGTTTTCACATGTATGAGGCCTAGTTTTGGACACTTGAGGATCTTTGGCTACCCCGCATACCTTCATGTGTTGAAGGAACAATCTAGAAGCCTCATGGAAGAAAGGTACATTTGTTGGTTACTGTGAAAATTCTAAATTCTATAGAATATATGTTCCTGGTCAAAGGAATATAGAGTTTATCATGGATGTGCAATATGATGAAGATGCTTCCCTTGGGAAAGCAAGGGGAATTCCTCCCCCTACAAATGTTGAAATGAAGGATGATGTTATGGATACTCAAGAAGACCCATCAATGCCTAGACCATAGACTAAACTTGTTGATGATCCTTTGGAACCTATGGACCCCTTTGACCCCCCTCCATGTGATCCTCCTGTTAGGAAGAGACCATTATGGATTTATGATGCATTACAAGATGCTAAGAGACATGTTGTTGCAAGAGGAACCTTTAGGTAAATTAAGAAGCCATGTCGATACCAGGGATATGTTATAGCTATGAGAAACATGATACAGGTTGAACCACACACTTTTGTTGAAAGAATAAAAAAATTAGGTACGGAAAGACGTTATGATAGAGGAATATGATCCATCATGAATATTGATGTGTGGGAAGTGGTTCCAAGACCCAAAGGAAAGTCCGTTATGAATTTGAAATGGTTGTACGAGATCAAGCATGGTGCGAATGGAAGTACCATGAAATACAAGGCGAGATTTGTGGCTAGAGGTTAAGCCCAAAAAGAGGGAGAGGACCATGATGAAATTTTTGCATTGGTGGCATGCTATACTTCTATTCGATCTATTATTTCCCTTGCTGGTAGCCACGGATGGAAACTGTAGAGTTCCATAACTGTTTTGTTTTGACATCCTTTTTCCTCCATTTTCCTCTTTTTCATCATCACTATCAACTTAATAAAATCAGTAAATCATAAATTTTGATAAGGTAAAAACTCTTACATGCCTTATTTTCATATTCACTAATGTTCCTTAGTGTTATGTTAAAGATTGCATTAGCTACAAAATTAACATGATTCTGCAACTATTTTATAAATCTGCAACTACCTCCATGGTTTGCGGGTTTCTGGTGTGCCAATGAAGGAAATAAGCACATGGGTGGTTAAGGATTGATCCTTGATCCCCTCATGGATCTCCTCCTATTCACTCGAGCCAATTCACTAAAGGAATCACATAATGGCGCGGTGAAAGGCACAGGTCAAACACGTAGCAACATAAGTCTAAATGCATCATGTTTGTTCAATTTGCTTTCCAAATAGAAAATTGACGAGATAATGCTTTTTCTGTTTGGTTTCAAATTTGAATAAGGATTGATCAATACACCTGTAGTTGTAGAAGTCTCAAACTACTAAGCACACATTTTATATATAAGTATGTATCCTCTGTAAATTATAAGGAGGAAGTAATAGTTAATTGTCAAAGAATTGTGAAACAGGCCTTTGTTCTCGTATTAATTGAAGCTACCTTTCTGTGATTCAATGCGTATGTGAGTGTGATTTACACCTACTGGATGTGGAGGGCCCTTGTAGACAATCAAGGTTTTAGTTTATTTCATTTCATCGTTTTTATATTTCTTTCATTTAATCGCTTTCTATTATCATAGTATCACTACATTCTAGTTTAGATTCCTTACTTCATTGTTTTCATTATTTCGTTATAACTCAGTTATCTTGTTCATCATTTTGTTATTTCGTTTATGCTTACTGTCATTTAATAGTTTAGTTCTTCAACGTTTTTCACTTAATCATAGTCAGTATTTTTATGCTTTCAGAGTTAGAACTTGTATATATTCTGTAGTTAGCAATTAGAAGATTACTGTCATGTTCTTTAAAATAAAAAAATTGTATATATTTTATAGACAAGCTTTTGAAGGATTGTTAGAATAATTAGAACTTCAATACTCTGTTTTATAGAAGCAAGGTGTTTAGATAGGTTCATAATTTTAGGATGATTAACATAAGATGTTTTAGGATGATACTCAACATAGATATGACCTAGTAGACTAATCTAACAGTAGCTTAAACTTCCACTTATTATTTTGTATAAATCTAACTCTAATCTAATAGGAATCTAAATAACAATGAAAATTCCAAAACAAACATAACCATCATCTTAGAAACTAAAGGAAAGGCTTCTAGCATATATAATGCACCCGCACTTCATAACTTTACCAGCTCCGGTTAATAATTTATGCTTGCATTTTAAGAACATTAAATTGACCAAAAATTTTGGTGTCGTTGCTAGGGAAGTGTAAATGGAAGCCTTAAAAAAAAAAATCAAATAAAAACATGATATGCATAGGGAAAGACACTCTAGAGGTAGGTTTGTAGGTCAAGGAAGAAGTTTAATTCCTACATCATCACTCACTCCACCATGACCTCATAGTGGCACACCACCCACACAAACTTGAATTCCATCCATAGCAGGCCAATATAGACTTCTGGAACTCTTAAGATTCGAAATCCAATCTAAAGGTTCACCAACTTCATCAACAAAGGTTGTGATAAAAGTAGATCCTACATCTCCAACAACTGGAATAATTTTCCTATCTTCAACTGGAGAACAACTTTTAGCTCAAAATTTGGAAGTGCCTACTGAAGAATAAGAGGAAGAAACTTACTTCAAACCATTGATAGAGGAACCAGAAGAACTAGAAGAAAAACTAGATAATCCTGTTGTAGAACCAAATATCTATTTTGAGGAGTCCATCATGGTTGAAGAAGGAGAAGGAGAAGTACACAATTTCAATGGTGAACAACGTAGGATTGGAGGAGGAGGAAACATAGGAGGTGTTAGAGGTAGAGGTAAGAGGAAGTCCAGACCTTTTGGGTCCCTATCCTTGATGAGGATACAACTTTAACAATGAAAAACATGTTAGAAAAATTTATATATTACAGAGCAATGGAAAAAATAGAATATTGCATAAATATAAACACGGAAAACTCATAAAACTAGAGAGACACAGATATAAAATGGTTCACTCCAGTTTGGGCTACGTCCACCGCCGAACATTGGTCCTTCCTTTCTATTATTCCAACAAAATGAGAGCACAAAACCTACAGCAGATCCGCTGTAATATCCTTTGTTTTTCTCTCCACAAGTCCTCACCTCTCGTTTCTCTCGCGTCGAAGAATACACATCTATTACATAGCCTCAATACATGTCCCTCATACAAAGAGAGAGGTTATCTTCTACGGAAAAAAACCCTAAACTAAACATAAGTTCTATCGTCAGATCATCCGCCTAATGAACGGCCCCAGAATGACTAGAAATTACTATACTTTTACAAGGCAATTTAACATTTGTTTTTAGCTTCGGGGGGCGCTACCCTGCACACCACCCCCCCCCCCCCCACCGTGTGGAGGGGTGTACAACCTTTCGGGGGTATACATCCGGCTGAAACAAAGACCTCTAAATAATCATGCTCCACACCCAACAAAACATATCGCCTTCTATCCTCTCGAATTTTCATGGAATAAGAAGTGAAGACCCAAAGACATTTCTCTTTGAATTTGAAGTATTATGTAGATCATATGATTATGTATATGATGCTCAAAAACAAAAATTGTTCCCTACCACCTTAAAGGATTCAACATTAAAATGGTTTATGAGTTTAGAAACGAATTCTATAAGGACATGGGCACAAATGAAAGATGCATTCTTAGATAAATATAAGGAATATTGTATGTCTCATAACATTAAAGATGTAGTCTTCAAAATGGGACAAAAAGAAGATGAGAATCTTAAAGAATTTGTCGAAAGATTTGTTTATAATATCAAAAGGGAAAAAAATGAATACTCTGGATGAGGAAAATTTGAAAGCTCTCTTACTCAAATCCATTAAAGATGAGTGGATTGATCTTATCAATCTAATGGGAAAAGGAGATATTTCTCAATTACCATTTGCATATATTTGTGATCTATGTGTACATATTTCAAGAGGTAAAGTAAGAATAGGGAAAAGTTCAAGGGATCCTCTTTTATCAAGAGTAAATAAATCTGCAATCGGGACGGTAGGTAGGGCTAGGTAGTTTGCTTGATAACATCAAAACAAATATTTTAGGGAGTCTCATTGAGAAAATTGACACCCTTAAAATACAAAAACAAGCAAAAAGATGAAAATGTTGCATTATCCATCTTTTGTCCTAGGTGTAGAAAGAAACATGCTATGAGAGAATGTCCTTTAGATTTAGAAAACATAGAAGCATGTGTTATATGTGTGGAGAATCACGATGCAAAAGAATGTCTCTCTATACGAGGTCTTAAGGTTGTGTTTAGTGAAGAAGGAACGCAAAATCCTCAAACAAATCAAACTCAAGGATTTAATCCTCAATGATTTGCACAATCTTCACAAAATAATTGGAATCCACATATGCCATGGCATCCTTAGGCTCAACCACAATCTTGGAATCAAGGATGGAAAAATCCTTATGGAAGATATTCTCAATATCAACAATATCTGCCACATTATCTAGATTTTCCACCACAATACTTCCCTCAAACCAACCAGTTACCTCAAGCTCAAGCTCAAAATGCAAATCCACAACTTTCTTTGTCATTTTCAGAAAGACTGAATCAATTACTCGTTCAACCACTCCCAAATCCAAACAATAAAACTTCACAACCCGTTTACAACTTAGAAGGACATAATCCTCAAACTTATATGATAACTTCATTAGATCTTAATAATGTTCAATTAAGGTTTGGTAGAGTATTAGAAAGAAGAAACCATCTATTGTTATTTAGGAAACATAAAATAATTCTCAAAAAGATAATAATAACTCTGAAGAAGAGATTTCCCTTTCTCAAAAGAAAAAAAATACAAAATACAAAAAAAAAAATATATATATATATATATATATATAAATATATATATATATATATATATAATATTATATAATATATTGAATATAAAATAATAAATCCCACACATTCTAATAATACTCCTATTATAGAACAACCTTCAGTATCTATCTCAAGACCACCTTTTCTTGAAAGGTTGAAAATCGATAAAGGAGTAGAAAAACAAATCATATTGTTTGATTATGATATGTTAGATGAATTAAAAAATCCCTGTATAAAATTTCCTTTATTACAAGAAATAAAGGAAATATCGATTTTTGCAAAAACAATTAAGGAATTTAGTACTAAAGGATTATGAGAAAAAGAAAAGAAATAAAAAGAATTCAACTAGTCGGGAGAATTGCAGGTACCATGATGGGAAGACAACAATTCGAAAATATTTAGATCCAGGAAGCCCCATTGTAAAATACACATCAATGGAACTGAAATACTAAACACACTAATTGATCTAGGAGCAACCATAAACATAATGAGCAAACAAACTCTGGATAAATTGAAGCTTCCTAATCTTCAATACACACCAACAATGTTACAATTAACATACAGGTTTGTAATTAAACCTAATGGTGTGTTAGAATATATATAAGTATCCTTAGATTCTTGGGAATATCTTGTTGATTTCATGATCCTAACACGAAAGAAAAATTTCGGAGGACATCCATTAATTTTAGGAAGGCCATGGTTAGCTACAACCGATGCTTTTATCAGTTGTAGATCAGGAGACATGTTTATCTCAGATGGAAGCTCGATAAATAAATTTACATTGTACCCACCTGCAAAAACAATAATAGAAGTAGAAAATGAAGAATGGATAGATGATGATAATGATATACAACCAGTTTTCACTATTGCATAAATAAATGAAGAGGATCAAATTTTAAATCCAATAGAAAATAATGAACCCTCTTTATATTTTGACAATAGTCAAAATTTTCAAGAACAATGTAATATTGAATATCTATCATCTAGACAAATGTCTTTACATTCTATGGAAAATTTTGGAAACTCTTCAATAGAAATTTTTCCAAGAAAAATCTTGAGCATCAATAAAAACCTAGAAGAATTACAAAAAAGAAACTGGTACAAATATTGCAAAAACACTCTTCTACATATGCATGGGAATACACTAATATGAAAGGAATTGATCCAAAAACCTGAATGCGTCATATTTATATTGAAGAAAATGCTAGACCAGTTTGACAACCACAAAGAAGAATGAATCCAAACTTAAAAGAAATTGTTGAAGAGGAATTGCAGAAACTATTAAATGTAAATTTCATTTATCCAACATGAGATAGTCAATGGGTTTCACCCCTAGTAATCATTCCTAATAAAAATGGAAAATGGAGAGTACGCATTGATTACAGGAACTTGAATAAAACAACTTTGAAAGATCACTTTCAACTTTCTTTCATAGATCAAGCTTTAGATACATTAGTAGGAAAAAATATTTCTCATTTTTGGATGGTTTTAGTGGGTATAATCAGATTTAGGTAGCACGTGAAGATCAAGATAAAACCACGTTCACCTATCCATGGGGGACTTATGCTTATTGAGTACTTCCTTTTGGATTATGTAATGCTCCAGCAACATTCCAAAGAGCAGGTACTAGGAATTTTCTTTGATCTTATTCATGATTGTGTAGACGTGTATATGGATGATTATACAATTTATGGAAATGCTTTTGAAGAAGCACTTGAAAATTTAGAAAAAGTTCCCATAAGATGCAAAGAAGCAAACCTTTCATTAAGTCATGAATTTTTTTTTATGATGTTTAATGAAGAAATTGTTTTAGGTCACCATATTTCAAGAAATGGAATTAAGGTAGACTCATCTAAGGTAGAAATTATTTCCAAATTATCAATCCCAAGTTGTTAACGAGATGTTAGGAGTTTTCTTGGTTTCGCTGGATATTATAGAAGATTTGTAGAAAACTCCACAAAGACTGCATCTCCACTCTTCAAATTACTCACCAAAGATTGTGAATTGGAAATTGCCCTTCCATATATCAATTGATGCTTTAGACACAACTCTAGGAGCTGTGTTAGGATAAAAATACCTCACTCCTTATGCCATTTTATACCAGTAAAAATTTAACTCTTACAGAGCTAAATTATACTGTAACTGAAAAGGAGTTTTTAACTATCATTCATGCCATTAATAAATTTAGACACTACATTACTGGCTATGAAACTTTCGTTCATACATACCATATCATGAAAATTAATATTATTTTTTTATAAATTTATTAATTTGATAATTACAATATTTATCAAACATTTTTATTTTATCAAAATATAATATCATGTTTCTCTTTCTCTTATTTTTTCCATTAAATTTCTCTTAACAATTATTTAATAAATTGCTCATATAGTTATGACTATTAAATATTTTTGTGTTTGCCAATACAATTAATTTCATTTATTTAATACATATATACATACATAGTTTGCTTATTTTTTAAAGTTTTTT
>APFE030583892.1:120895-144883 GCA_000404065.3 Pinus taeda
AAAACTTATTTGAAAAGGGTTTAGATGTAAATTAGATGTTTTCAAGTTAGTTAAGACAATACACAAGTAATACTAACTTATGATTACTAATATCTAAATAAGTAACCATTCTTGTTTTTATTTGGAAGAAGAATTATAAGACAATACACAAGTAATACTAACTTATGATTACTAATATCTAAATAAGTAACCATCCTTGTTTTTATTTGGAAGAAGAATTATAAGACAATACACAAGTAATACTAACTTATGATTACTAATATCTAAATAAGTAACCATCTTTGTTTTTATTTGGAAGAAGAATTATAAATAGGTAACCATCTTTGTTTTTATTTGAAAGAAGAATTTAGATTTGATAATATACTTAGATATTGACATAATAGAACTCTTGCTTATGCAAGCTAGTCATAGCATTGAGTTAACACAATTAGGATTATTAGTGCATCTCCAACATAATAACAATTGTCGCTTTAAGTTGCACCAAAAATTGTTGAAAAGTGATTCTTGCAGTGGGGGTTTTGCACTAACATCCACTTTGTGATATAACAATCAAATTTATCCATGTTTAAATAAACTATTTGTTAAAATTTGGCAGCTTGGGGAGAAATTCCCTCCTTTGGAAAGCCTTCCTCACCCTAAGGAGACCCTACTAGCCCTTGGAAGAATTTAATTTGCACATGGGAAAATATTATTTTTAATGTGGAATCACATCATCACAAAGTATATACAAGTCGGCCTAGAGGACAAAATTTGACCCCCAAAGCCTCATATAAATAGAAATCACTTGACATCACTTAGAGGCATCATCACACGTTCATTTCTTCTCTTGATTGGTTCGTACAAGTATGAAAATGTAGGGTTCGAGTTCACACATGTGAAGGAGAGAGACTACTTTCTGTTGACTAGTGTTGACTTCTGTTTGGGATGGTTTGATTTGCGTTGACCTTGGAGAATTTGACTTTGGTTGACTTGGATTTGGATTTATTTTGGAGGGTCAAGCTAACTAGCACTTTGACTAAGCTTTTTTGTGCACTTTGACTAGCATTGACTATAGTTTGTGGGCTAGGGTTTTCGCAGGTCAAACTTTGACTTTGACCATAATTTATGGGTAGATATTCGGGACTATTTTGACCATTTTGACCAAGCAAGAAAGGTCGCATTCTTTAACATGTTGACGAAACGTTTTAGAGCGACTATTGACTATTGATTGTTGTTGACTTTGACAGAAATTGCAGATTTGAAGTTTGACCACCCATAAGCTGAATCTCAGTATATTACCTTCTACTACACCGGCCTTGAACCCTCAGCCGGCCGGCTATGTTCACCTTGACCTCGACCTTGACCTCCACATCGACATCTACCTGGAGCACAACTATACTCTCTACTGCTACCTTGAGCACGACTATCACATATCATACTGTGAGCCCTATTCCTAGGAAGGAGATAAAGACCACTAGCTTGAATCCTCTCCCAGAACCCCAGAACCTCAATCTTCCCATATTTGACATTCTTGCTCATAATTGATTGGATATTGGATGGTTGAATTGATTGGTCAAGGTTTTGACCTTTGACTCATTGTTGATGTACTTGGACTATGTATCTCTATGTTGAACATTTTATGACAATCTAATAGAAGAAGAATATGGAAAGGGTTTTCCTCATTGTGGGTTTTTCCCTGGTCTTTGACCAAATTTCTATGTCTATCTTGTTCTTAGTTGTCTTGTATTGTGCATATGGTTTTATGTTCTATCTACAATTGCTTACTGTCATTGGGTGATTGAAAATATATTGCATAATTGATTGTTATTGAAAGAAGAATTGTTATAAGTGATTGTTATAGCATAAAACATTCACAAATTAACATAGAATTAGAGATGAGGTGAAGACAAGCCCAAGGAGATAAGAGAAATCACACCTTAAAGGAATGTTATTTGCTAAAGAAAACTTGACTTGGATAGGATGACTACCTTATACTTCAAGATTAAAGAGAAGCTGAATGACTCATTTGATTATGTTATTTGGAGTACTAGGTTGGATGTGACTTTGGATGATAATGATGTTTTGGAATATGTTGAAGGCAAGGTACCAAAGCCTTCATAGAATTCTTTCACTGCTATCAAAGCCAAGTACAGGAAAGGTGGGGTCAAACCAAAGAAAATTATTATTGATTCTTTGAGAGACCATTTGATTATATATTTCAAAGTTGAAGAAGTCTAAGGAAATGTATGATAAGTTGATTGGGATGTATTATTTATTTGAAGAATCAACTCAAAGACATTAATATGAACAAGGGAGAGCTTGCGCAATCATACTTCATGAGGATATATCAACTCAAGGATCAATTGTTGTCTACCAGAGAAGTTACATCTGCTAGAGAGTTGGTATGCATTGCACTTGGAGGTTTTTCTCCAATTTCGAAGACATTCATTAGAGGTAATTTCATCCTAAAAGTGGCCTCCCAAGGAAAATAATAAAATAATAGTTAAAAAAATAAAATAAGAATTTTGAAAGGAAAATAAGAAAACTAATTTTTATTGTATTTTTGGCTTATTTCAAGTGTAGAGACTCGTTGGATGCATAATTAAATTCCACATCCAACGAGTACCACTTATGCATACTTTTGAGAATACCCACATTGATAAAATTGAATATACATTAAAAAAAAGTGTTGAACATGCTTTTTTAATGTATATTCAATTTTTATCAATGTGGGCCTTCTCAAAAGTATGCATAATGGGTACTTGTTGGATGTGGAATTTAATTCTACAACCAACAAGTATCTACACTCAAATTTGAGTAAACTTATAAGTAGATAAGCCAAAAATACAATTGAAAAAAAGTAGTTTTCTTCTTTTCCCTCCAAAAAATTTACATGTACCTATTTTTAAATTTAAAGGATTTTGATTGGTTTACATATTATGACATGGAAATTACATGAAAAATTCATGGGCATTTTTAGGCTGAAATTTCCTCTAATGTATTACAACTATTAACAGCAATGACAAGTTTCCTTCATTTAATGAGCTCCTTGGCAAGTGCACTCAAGAAGAGATCAAGATGATTTCTAGAAGAAGGATTCAAAAACATGAAGAAGAAGAACCCTCTACCTTTGTTGCTCAAGACAAGAGGAAGAAAGGAAAATGAGGATCATTAAAATCTAGAAAGCAAGGATTCAAGAACAACAATCAAGAATTCAAGGACTCCAATAGAAGATTGGAAAGAGTTGAATGTTACAACTGCCACAAGCATGGTCATTATGATCGAGACTATCCAGAAAAGAGACATGCTTCAAGGTCCTACTACAACAATAATCGTGGCTACAACAACAACAATTTCAATGATATAAGAAGAAGAGAAGCTCATGTTGATCAAGAAGAATGACACCGTCCTCAAAAGAGATTAAGAAACTCAAGGTATGATAATAATGCAACTACTACTCAATCTGAATACTTTCTTATTCATGCTCTTTCTATTTCCTCGCCTGCAGATTCATTTGATAATTGGTTAGTGGATAGTGGGGCTTCTAGAGACTTCACTAGTTATCGTGAAGTCCTCTCAAACTTCGTTGAGAGTAGACAAATTTGAAGATCATTCTTGGGGACAATTATACTTATCTGATAAAGGGTTTTGGTCTTGTTTCATTTCATTTGGATTATGGTCAAATTATACATCTAAAAAATGTTTTATATGTGGCAAGGTTGAAAAAGAATATTGTTTCCATATCTACATTGGAGGAAAAAGGAATGAAGGTTGCTCTTATAAATGGAAATGTCCTCACCTAGCTAATGGAATCTAGCCTAAGGGATGCCTTCACTTTGGGACCAACAATTGAAGGGCTTTATAAAGTCAATGGAATATTGATCTAAGCATTGGTTCATGATAGTAACCATGACTGTGAAATATGGCATCGAAGATTAACTCACCTTCATTATGATGGCTTACCTAAGATGAGGAGGATAGTTTTTGGAATGCTTGAGGTTCAACCAAATCATGAAGGAGTTTGTTTGGGATGTGCAAGTGGAAGAAGACAAAGGGACCATTCCCTTATAAAAGGAGTAAGACAAATGGAATAATTCAACTAATACATTCTAATCAATGTGGACCCATTCCCTTGACATCTCTTGGTGGCTACTTGTACTACATAATCTTTGTGGATGACTTCCCTCGCAAGTCATGTATTTTCTTCTTGAAGCACAAGGACCAAGCATTCAACATGCTCAAGGACTTCAAGGCCCTGGTAAAGAATCAAACTTGGAAGATAATCAAAGTTTTCAGGTTTGATAATTGAAGGGAATTCATTTCAAATGAGTTCATTGACTTTTGCAAAAAAAGACGAATCAAGAAGGAGACCATTATACCTTACAACCTTGAGAAAAATGGTGTAGTTGAAAGGAAGAATATGAATATCATGGAAGTTTCCAGAACCATGTTACATGATCAAAAGTTGTCAAAGTTTCTATTGGGTGATGTTGCTAACACAACAGTTTATGTCCAAAATAGGACTCCTCATCAAGCCTTGGGTGACAAGACCCCCAAAGAAGTTTTCAAATGTGTGAGGCCTGGTGTTGGACACTTGAGGATCTTTGGCCACCCGCATACTTTCATGTGTTGAAGGAACAATCTAGAAGCCTCATGGAAGAAAGGTATATTTGTTGGTTACTGTGAAAATTCTAAATCCTATAGAATATATGTTTCTAGTCAAAGGAATATAGAGTTTATCATGGATGTGCAATATGATGAAGATGCTTCCCTTGGGAAAGCAAGGGGAACTCCTCCCCCTACAAATGTTGAAATGAAGGATGATGTTATGGATACTCAAGAAGACCCTTCAATGTCTGGACCATAGACTAAACTTGTTGATGATCCTTTGGAACCCGTGGACCCCTTTGACCCCCCTCCATGTGATCCTCCTTTTAGGAAGAGACCATTATGGATTTCTGATGCATTACAAGACGCTTAGAGACATGTTGTTGCAAGAGGAACCTTTAGGTAAAGTAGGAAGCCATGTCAATACCCAAAGGAAAGTCTGTTATGACTTCGAAATGGTTGTACAAGATCAAGCATGGTGGGAATGGAAGTACCAATAAATACAAGGCGAGATTTGTGGCTAGAGGTTAAGCCTAAAAAGAGGGAGAGGACTATGATGAAATTTTTGCATCGGTTCCCTGCTATACTACTATTTGATCTATTATTGCCCTTGCTGCTAGCCATGGATCGAAACTGTAGAGTTCCATAACTGTTTTGTTTTGACATCCTTTTTCCTCCATTTTCCTCTTTTTCATGATCACTATCAACTCAATAAAAGCAGTAAATCATAAATTTTGATAAGGTAAAAAATCTTACATGTATTATTTTTCATATTCATTAATGTGCCTTAGTGTTATGTTAAAGATTGCATTAGCTACGGAATTAACATGATTCTGCAACTATTTTATAAATCTGCAACTACCTCCATGGTTTGCGGGGTTCTAGTGCGCCAATGAAGGAAATAAGCACATGGGTAGTTGAGGATTTATCCCCTCATGGATCTCCTCCCATTCACTAAAGCCAATTCACTAAAGGAATCACACAGTGGTGAAGTGAAAGGCACAGGGCAAACGCGTAGCAACAGAAGTTTGAATGCATCATGTTTCTTCGATTTGCTTTCGAAATAGCAAATTGATGAGATAACACTTTTTGTGTTTAGTTTAAAATTTGAATAAGGATTGATCAATACACCTGTAGGTGTAGAATTCTCAAACTATTGAGCACACATTCTATATATAAGTATGTACCCTCTGTAAATTATAAGGAGGAAGTAATAGTTAATTGCTAAAGAATTGTGAAACATACCTTTGTTCTCGTATTAATTGAAGCTACCTTTATGTGATTCGATGCGTATGTGAGTGTGATTTACACCTAGTGGATGCGAAGGGCCCTTGTAGACAATCAAGGTTTTGGTTTATTTCATTTCATCATTTTTATATTGTTTTCATTTAATCGCTTTCTGTTATCATAGTATCACTACATTCTAGTTTAGTTTCCTTACTTTGTTGTTTTCATTATTTCGTTATAACTCAGTTATCTCATTTATCATTTTGTTATTTCACTTGTGTTTACTGTCATTTAATAGTTTAGTTTCTTCAACGTTTTTCGCTTAAATACAATCAATATTTTTATGCTTTTAGAGTTAGAACTTGTATCTATTTTGTAGTTAGCAATTAGAAGATTACCTTCATGCTCTTTAAAATCAAAATTTTTATGTGTTTTATAGACAAGCTTTTGAAGGATCATTAGAATAATTAGAACTTCAATACTCTGTTTTATAGAAGCAAGGTGTTTAGATAGGTTCATAATTTTAAGATGATTAACATAAGATGTTTTAGGATGATACTCAAAATAGATATGACTTGGTAGACTAATCTAACAATAGCTTAAACTTCCATGATCCAGGTGGATATTGGTGACCACCTGCCAAGTCCACTTGGACCCCCACCATTGTTTCTTTTAGCTTTTCAGTTTCCTTAATTGTAGCACAGTTTACTATTTTTAGCAGTTTTTCGCGACCTAAACTTCCGGAGCTGTTTTGAGGCCCTAAATGACAATTTTTTGGGAAAACTGGGAGCAACATGGGTCCATGAATTGATGTTACTCTTCCCAAAGTTGTAGTTCTCGAATAGATCTTTCTAATGAGATACAGTGCACATCAAATGGAGATCGTATGCCAAAGTTACGACCCCGAGAAGTTGATGTACCAATTTACCCAAACGGGGCCCACAATTTGGCATTTCATCTTCAAGGGTTAGATTTTTGGATGTTTAGGGTTTTCCATTGTTTCTCAATAATAAATAGGCCTTTGAGCCTCATTGTAACACAGTTCAGAGGTATGTAGCCACCACATCTCTTCTTAGAGATAAACTAACTTTGTCGTAGCTGGTTTATTTCCATTTCTATTTGTAAGCATATTTCAGTATTTTACATTAATGAAATGAAGTATTATATCCGCTTCTTCTTTGTGTATATGATTATCTCTGTATTTTGTTGTGTTCTTGTTTAAATCTGGATCAGTGGTATCAAAGCGGTCTGCTTTATTCTCTGTTTTTCTTTGCATGTCCCCAACGAGGTCGGGATATAAAGATTTAGGGCTTGAACTGGTCAAACCTTTGCAAGACCAGCCTCGCAAATCTCGACAGCTTCCCATGGTGGATGAAAAGAAAGACGAGGGGGTGGAGATCCTATCAAAATCTTGCTCGAAGAAGCCCTCGAGTGACAAAGGAATGCGACGACGGACAACTTTGCCCAGATCCTTCAGCGGCTACTCAAGGGCGATGCATCGGCTTCCAACGGCTACTCTGGAAACGCCACACCACTTAAGGTACAAGTTAATTTTGAAATCCCCATATTCGAGGGTCAGATAGATGCAAATGTCGTCAATAAATGGTTAAATCTGCTAGAGCGTTATTTTTCTGTTCATGATTTTTCCAGTCGGGAAAAGATTATTTTCGCTCTTGTCAAAGCAGCCCCCCATGTCAAGGACTGGTGGGAAACCTACTGCGAGCATAAGGATGAAAGTACAGGCTCACTATTTTTGGTCACACCCACTTGGAATTCATTCCGAGATGCCATCAAGGAGCAGTATTACCCTGTCGGAAGCTATGAGGATCAATACATAAATTGGACCACGTTGTAGCAGGGAAGGGACCAAGACGTGCCGGAGTTCACTAATATTTTCCATACCCTTCACACAAAGTTGGGTATCAAGGATTCAGAGCAACATTTGGTACTCAAATATTGCAGCTGTCTACACAAGTACATCCAGGAAGAAATAGAATTCCTGAACATCTCCTCACTCGGCACTACATACCGATATGCCGTCAGGGTCGAGAAAAAGTTTAAACAGAATAAGAGAGACTTTGGATCTACGAATCCGAAGCAAGGGAAGGGTGTCCCCAAACCGCAGAACAAAGGACAAAGACAAGGCCGGGTGGCCCAAGACAACCCGACAAAGCTGCAAGCAAAGAATAGTGCCGCGAAGCCGAAAAATGACATGGAAAGTGTTGTGAGTTCCATAAGAGCTCCACTTACAACACAAGTGAGTGTCGGGCCAAGCAGTCACTGGTGGCTAAGCTGAAGGTTTCAGAATTGAATGCAAGTTCCGAATCTGAGTCAGAACCCAACATGGGGAATGACAAAGGGAAGCAGATTATCGATGCAGAGCCCAACGCCACCATTGCCACCATGAAGATCTAGAAGGAAGAACCCAAAGATCCAGAGGAGGAGGAGTGTCTCTTCCACTCCCAGATGTGGGTAAAGGGCTCCCCACTACAGTTCATTATCGATAGCGGGAGCCAAAATAACCTCATTTTGGCAGAGGTCGTGAAGTGGCTAGGCTTACCGGCCACAGCACATCCACAACCGTACACCATCGGGTGGCTTCACCAAGGATGGGATCTTCACATGAGCCAGCAGTGTCGCCTTCCATACAACATCAAGCCCTTCACAGATGAGGTATTGTGTGACATTGCTCCCCTTGAAGTTTGTGATGTATTACTAGGACAACCATACTTGTGGAAGCAACATGTTGTGTCTGAATCAAGGCCCCATGTTGTTGTTGTTACTTTGGAAACTAAGTTGTATAGGATACAGGAGGTAGCACCGCTTACTGCCATCTCGTTGATTACTGCAAAACAATGCAGTAAGCTCGTTTCCAAAATTGGGAAATTTGTTTTCCTGATGATACGCCTTCAAGGAAAGAAGAAGACGGTGGCACGACCTCCAGACAGGGCCCCTCCACACGACAACTACAGATGGACAAGGTCGTGGAGGAGTACGAGGACATCTTCACCTTCCCCACATGGGTTCCTCTGCACTATCAGGTCAAGCACTCCATCAATCTGACCCTAGGTGCACCACTGTCCAATGGACCAATCTATCGGTGCTCTGTTTTGGAGAATGATGAAATCAAGAGGCAGATTCAGGAGCTACTACAGAAAGGTCACATTTGTCCAAGTTCGTCACCCTGTGGGAGCCCGATCGTGTTGGTACAGAAGAAGTATGGGACTTGGAGACTTTGTATTGACTATTGGACATTAAACAAGATCATTGTCCATAACAGGTATCCAATCCCATAGATTGATGACCTCTTGGACCAACTGAAGGGGGCAAAATATTTCAACAAGATCGATTTAAAGTCAGGATATCACTAGGTACCAATTGAACCCTCCGATGTGTGGAAAACTACCTTCAAAGCCAAGGAGGGTCTGTTTGAATGGTTGGTGATGCCTTTTGGATTGACGAATGCTCTTGCAACCTTCATGAGACTAATGGATGACATCTTGCGGCCATTCACCAACTCATTTGCAGTGGTATATTTGGATGACATCCTAATCTTCAGCCAGAGTTGGGAAGAGTACCTCCACCACATCCGACAAGTTCTCCAAACACTGTGGCAACACAAGTTATGTGCCAATTTGGAGAAATTCACTTTTGGCATGACCAAGGTTCAGTATCTGGGATACATTATTGATGAACCAAGGGTGCATGTGGATCCATCCAAGATCCAAGTCATTCAAGATTGGCCATCTCCAACCACTCTGATAGAGCTCTGCAGCTTTCTAGGTCTTGCCAACTTCTACTGCAGGTTTGTGTTGGGATGTTCGCATATTACTTGGCCCTTGAGTCAAGTCACCAAGGGAGGAGCGAAAGCAAAATTATTTTGGTTTGAATCTTTAGAGAGGGCATTCACAGAGCTGAAATATCACCTCTGCACGAAACCCATGCTCGCATTACCAGACTTGCAACAACCATTTGAGGTCGAGACAGATGCCTCTGACTATACTATTGGGGCAGTCCTTACTCAACACAGGCATCCAATGGCATATCATAGTGAGACACTTTCAAACACAGTCCGGAAGTATCCCACTTATGACAAAGAGATGTATTCCATTATGCAGGCCTGCTGACAATGGAAGCATTACATTTTGGGAAAGGAAACGGTCATCCACACAGACCACCGACCCCTGCAGTTCATACAGACCCAAGGGAAATTGCAGAATGATCGCCATCAGAAGTGGTCCACATACCTGCAACAGTTCCATTTGAATAGCAAGTATAAGAAGGGCAGCACTAATAATGTTGCAGATTGCCTCAGTCGACCACCGATCATGGCGTTAACCACCGTGCTCAACTCTTGTGGGCACGAGACTTTTGATTGGCCACTTCTCTACAAAAGCAACCCAGAATTCGGCCACACATACCAGACACTCTTGAAGGGTCGGCATGTTCTAGATTTTCACCTCCAGGATGCCCTATTATGCCACCTGGGTCACCTTTGTGTTCCTTCAAGCGAGCATGCCAAGATGATTTGGGAAGCACAGTATAGTTGGGTTGTTGGACATTTTGGGGTTGAGAAAACAATGGCAGTACTACAGAAGTATTTCTATTGGCCGAATCTTCGACATGATATCGGGAAGTACATCAGATCATGCACTGCTTGCACCATTGTCAAACCGACCATTAAGAAGCAAGGCCTCTATACCCCACTGCCTACCCCTAGTCGACCTTGGGAATCCATCTCCATGGATTACATGTCAGGTCTTCCTTCCACTGAGCATGGAAATGACTGTGTTTTTGTGGTCGTCGAAAGGTTCTTGAAGATGGCCATTATGGTCGCCTGCAAGAAGAATATCACAACAGAAACCACTGCTAAACTCTTCTTTGAACGAGTGTGGGTACACTTTGGGATCCCATAGTCTATCATCTCAGATTGGGATAACAGGTTCCTCAGTACATTTTGATCCGGTCTCTGGTCGATTCTCGACACCAAACTCACTAAGTCCACAGCCTTCCATCCTCCAATTGATGGCCAGACAGAGGTTGTGAACAAGATGATCGTACACATTCTATGCATGTACAACTCAAAGAATCCACGCACATGGGACAAGAGCCTCCCGTATGTTCAACACAGCTACAACCGGGCTCTCCACAGCTCGAATGGCCACAACACTTTTCAGGTGGGCTTGGGATTCCAACCACGATGTCCCATTGATGTGGCCATGCCAGTTGTAGCTACTCATGCAAATTCGGCTCATGTCCAGTCCGAAACAGATAAGGCAAACAACTTCATTGAGCACATACAACATATTCGCCAATCGGTCCATGCCATTCTGGAGAAATCAAATGTCAAGTACAAGCAACGACATGATCAACATCGGGTGCCACACAAGTTTCAGGTGGGTGGCAAAATCTCGTTGCATTTGCAAAAAGGAACGCCTTGCCGGAGCCTATCGGAAACTCAGACCACTCCGATATGGTCCTTACACCATTACCAAGGTTGTAGGAGATAATGTATTTGAGCTCAGCATTCCCCCATTCCTTGGCCTACACCTAGTGTTCAATGTGGATTTCCTTCGGCCATACTTTCCAACATTACTAGACACATACGACATTGCAGAACAAATCACATCCACAGAGTTAAATCCATATTGCATGGAACAAGCTGCAACTGATCGGATCATGGAAACACAGATCAAGCACACTCGCCAACAGAATATCCAATTGTATCGAGTTGTCAAAGCAGACCAACTCCTTCACTAGGGCAAGTGGCTCACCAGGGACCAAGTTCAGCAGACGTTTCCTCATCTCATGGAGGAACTCAACGCAATGGGTTCCATTGCTTCCTAAGGGGGGAGAAATGATCTAGGTGGATATTGGTGGCCACCTACCAAGTCCACTTGGACCCCCACCATTTTTTCTTTCAACTTTTCAATTTCCTTAATTGTAGCACAATTTACTATTTTTAGCAGTTTTTCGGGTCCTGAACTTTCGGAGCCGTTTTGAGGCCCTAAACGACGTTTTTGGGAAAAGTGGGAGCAACATGGGTCCATGGACTGATGTTTCTCTTCCCAAAGTTGTATTTCTTGGATATATCTTTCTAATGAGATACTATGCACGTTAAACGGAGATCGTATGCCAAAGTTACGACCTCGGGAAGTTGATGTACAAATTTACCCAAACAGGGCCCACAGGTTGGCGTTTCATCTTCTAGGGTTAGGTTTTTGGATGTTTAGGGTTTTCCATTGTTTCTCAACAATACATAGGCCTTTGAGCCTCATTGTAACACAGTTTAGAGGCATGTAGCCGCCACATCTCTTCTCAGAGATAAACTACCATCGCCCTAGCTGGTTTATTTCCATTTCTGTTTGTAATCATATTTCAGTATTTCACATTAATGAAATGAAGTATTACTTCCGTTGCATCTTTGTGTATATGGTTATCTCTGTATTTTGTTGTGTTTCGGTTTAAATCCGGATCATTCTACTTATTAATTTGTAGAAATCTAACTCTAATCTAATAGGAATCTAAATAACAATGAAAATCCCAAAACAAACATAACCATCATCTTACAAACTAAAGGAAAGGCTTCTAGCATATATAGTGCACCTGCACTTCATAACTTTACCAACTCTAGTCAATGATTTATGCTTGCAATTTAAGAACATTAATTTGACCAAACATTTTGGCGTCATTTCCGAGGAAGTGTAAATAGAAGCCTTAAAAGAAAAATCAAATAAAAACATGATATGCATAGGGAAAGAGACTCTAGAGTTAGGTTTCTAGGTCGAGGAAGAAGTTTAATTCCTACATCATCACTTACTCCACCATGACATCGTAGTGCCACACCACCCACACAAACTCGAATTCCATCCATAGCAAGCCAATATAGACTTCTTGAAGTCTTAAGATCCAAAATCCAAAAATATTCTTTTATATAATATTTATTTTCTTCAGAGGATGAATGGCGGACTGGTGACCTGTGCGCCCTAGGCTTCTGACTCCGCATCTGTGCTCCTGCACCTAGCAGCGCTGCTGCTGGGCTGCGCCCTCCCTCTGCTGTCCTCCCTTTCTCTGCTCTCGGGCCTTCTGCCCTCCCCTTGCTCCGGGTTCTCCCCCCGGCTTCCCTCACGCGATCCCTCTTCAAATCTAATCTCCCAATGGCGGAAATGGATCCCTCGCTTCAGGATCCAGAAGATCATGAGAAAATCTTTGCCTCCCTCATTCCCGAGAGCACGGTGGGGAAAATATGACCAACAGCTTCCAAGTTTATCAAGAAGTTAGACGAAATACCAGAAGTATCTCTCCCTCCGTCCCTTCCGAGGAGAGCAGCAATCTCGTTAGCAGAAAGAGGCCTGGTCGGACAGTTCACGGGTCTGTGGCCCTCACCAAGATCTGTCCAGCGATGGGTCGAGCGAAACTGGAACTCGATGGTGCAAGGGAAAATAGCAATCCGATTTTGTGGCAGAGGATTTTATACCTTTCTCTTTGAATCAACGGAAGATAGGAACCTGATCTTCAGGAACGGCCCCTATTTCATGGATTCCCGGGGCCTTTACTTAAACATATGGACTCCAGACTTTGACCCAGAAATGGACGTTCCCAATGCGGTCCCTGTCTGGGTTCGCCTCCCCCACTTGCCGCTTCACTGCTGGGGGGATGAATCTGTCAAAGCTATAGGCAACGCAGTCGCAAAATACATAGACAAATCTGAACCAAAGGAAAACATGCATGCATGCACGAGAATCTGCGTGGAAGTCGATCTGGGCAAAGGACTTTCAGAAGCAATCAAACTCAAAGTCGATCAATGGACGTGCATCCAGCAAGTGGACTATGAGCATCTTCCCTTCAAGTGCAAGGGATGTCATGAATACGGGAATTTCGCTAATAGATGTAGCAAATCTAAAACTAATGTTCCTGAAGGCAACATCGAAACCTCCGAGGAAACTTGGGAGCAAGTACAAAAGAAAAAGCCAAACCCCCCTCATGGTCCAAACTCTAAAGTCCCCCCTGAAACCCCCCCCCTCCCTTCCTTCTCAACCCTCTGGCCCTATTCCCTCCTTCCCCTCCTCCTCCAACCCCTTTGAAACCCTGTCCGCAGAGGACCCCCCATCCCCTCCTCCTTCCCCCAGAGGTACCGCCATCATCATCTCCTCCCCTATCTCCATTCTCCAGTCCTCCCCTCCCCAACAGTGGAGAGAATCTTAACCCGAAATAAATCAAAGGAAAACAACCTCTCCATAGATCCCCCCAGGAAAGTTGGTAGAAAGTCTAATAAAGAAATTAGAGATGAAAATGCAGCAAAAGAAATGGCCACAGGAACGCAGCAACCAATGGATACATTCCTAGAAAAAACAAAAGGAAGCGGAGAAAAAATGAAGGAGAAAAGCGGGGCTTACACCAAACAAGGTAAATGATGATTTTGGTCTCCTGGAATTGTAGGGGGATGGGCTCCTCCCTAAAAACAAATGCAGTCCAGGACCTCCTCAAATCTGAACAACCAGACCTTCTCCTACTTCAGGAGACCAAAATCACGGAACAAGAATTCCAAAATCACATAAAAAAAAGCAAAAGATATGCAGGTGTAGCAACAAGCACAGCAGGCGCCTCAAGAGGCATAGGAACTCTATGGGACAAAAACAAATGGGAACTCAAAGAGCAAAAGGCCTACAGCTGGTGGGTAAGAACAGACATCCGGGACAAAGCCACAAAAGAGGAATATACCATTTACAACATTTACGCCCCAAACCATTACAGGGACAAAGCTTCTTGCTGGGATACAATAACATCAGATCTCATGACAGCTCAGGGAAGGAATATTTTCCTTGGAGGGGACCTAAACCTCATAAGGAATGCAGATGAGAAACTGGGAGGAAACTTCTATGCTGACCCATCAAGAGACTACCTTGAAGCAATAATTCAAACTCATAACCTAGTGGACATCCCTCCGCACAATGGGAGATTCACTTGGAGCAACAAAAGAATTGGCAACAGCAATATAAAGGAGAGACTCGACCGAATCCTTGTACAAGAAAGAATAGTGGCCAGATTCTCAAATATTCAAAGCAAAATCATCCTGTGCTATTTCTCAGATCACAAACCAGTGGCACTGATTTTAGACAAAGGAAAAAACATGGGGCCTCTCCCCTTTAAATATAATAAGGCCTGGGACAGCAAAGAGGAATTCCAATCCTTGGTCAAGGAACAATGGGCAATAGAAGTTATTGGCTCTCCCCACTTCATATGGGAAACCAAGCTCAAATACGTTAGGAATGTCATCAAACGATGGGCAAGAAATCATGCTGCAGAGGAATCTAAAAAAAGCGCTGACCTCCAAACAAAGCTGGAACAGTGGAACCAGGACAAGGAGCGCACCCAGTTTACAGAAGAAGACCAGGCCAAAGAGAATGAGATGTACAGGGACCTATACAAACAGCACAGGGAGGAAGAAGAAGAGCAGAGACAAAAATCTCGTTGCCTCTAGCTCAAAGCCGACAACAAAAACACTTCTTTTTTTCACAATAGCCTAAAACTCAGGCGTGCAACGAATCACATAGAGAGAATAATGATAGAGGGAAGAAAACTAAGAGACCAAGAGGAAATTAAAGAGGCTACGTTCAACCACTTCAGCGCCCTCCATACAGTAGACCCTCAGCCCATCGATAGTGAGGATTTTCTCAGCTCAATTGAAAATAAAATAGCAGCTAATCAAAACAACGAGCTGGACAAAGGGGTCACAATAGAGGAAATAGAGTGGTCGATCTTCAGTATGGCACAGGACAAGGCTCCATGCCCAGATGGATTCACAGTGGCATTCTACAGAACTCATTGGGAAACCATAATGAAAGACTTCGTAAGAATGGTAAAGAATTTCTTCTCTAATAGCAAATTGGGGAATAGCATCAAATCCTCCCATTTAGCCCTCATCCCCAAGGATCCCAATCCTCAATCCTTCGACCGATTCCGGCCAATCTCCCTGTGCAATGTCTCCTATAAAATCATCACCAAAATCCTAGCCAATAGGATTAAAAAGCTCCTCCCCTGCCTCATCTCTGAGAATCAAGGAGGCTTCGTTCCCAAAAGACACATCACGGACAATGTGATCCTCATTCAAGAGGCTATTCACAGCAGTATCAATAGAAAGGAAAAGGGGATGATTATCAAATTAGACATGGCCAACGCATTTGATAGAGTCAATCATCAATTCCTTAAGGCGGTCCTCGAAAAATTCGAGGTCTCCAGCATCTTCATTAGTAGGATCATGGAATGCATATCCTTGCCTTGGACAGCTCCACTGATCAACAGCAGACCAAGCAATTTTTTCAGAAGTTCGAGGGGGCTGAGACAAGGCTGCCCTCTCTCCCCATTTCTCTACATCATTATGGCCGAAACACTAAGCATACACCTGGAAAATTTGCGCAGGCAAAAAGAAATTACAGGCATCAGCATAGCGCGTGGAACCAAGGAGATAAACCACTCCCTCTTCGCAGATGACACCCTCCTAATAGGAGGAGCTTCCAGTCTCATGGCTAGAAGGTTTAAGAAAACATTAGACCTCTTTCTCCAAGTGTCTGGGGGAAAGCTCAACAATAATAAGTGCATGCTATATACCTGGAACGTCCCCAGACACATCACTCAGAGAATTTCCATAATCTTGGACATCCCTGCCCAAAGGAATTGGAGTCATTTCATGTATCTGGGATTACCTTTAGCCAAGGACTCAGTCAAAACCAAAATCTGGGTGAAAGTAATCAAGAAGCTGAGAGGCAAACTTCAAAGTTGGGGGATGTCATGGCTCAACCTAGCTGGAAGAACAACTCTAATAAAAGCCATCCTTTCAGCCCTCCCTATTTATCAGTTTGCCATCACTCTCGCCCCGGCCAGCATTCATAAACACATGGAATTAATTCTCATAAGCTTCTTGTGGCAAGGAGGAAGGCAAGACTCCAAAAAGTTCAGCCTTGTTAAATGGGACCAGGTAATCTTACCATTTGAAAAAGGAGGGATAGGAATCAGAATTCCAAGATTAGCTAATATGGCCATGGGATTTAAGCTAATTTGGAGAATTCTCAGTGAAAAAGGAGCCTGGTGGACAGAAGCAATCAAGCGAAAATACTTGAATGGGCCCAACTCCAACATCCTAGTGGATCCAATTGCTGACAGACAGTGTACACCAGTTTGGAAACTCATAAAAAAAACTCTTCCGCTCCTCAAAGGTTACATTTCAAGAGCTCCGGGCAATGGAAGTGGCATTAACATATGGACTGAACGCATAATGGGCACGGAAGCAAGGGAAGCTCTCCCAAATCTCAGACCTCTACATTTGTGGATGGAAGCAAAAAAGTTAAAGTCCCTTTATGACATTTCCATTTGGGAACAAAATAGGTGGCTGGGTTGGAAACACCTCCGCCTCCCCTTCAATCTCAGAGAGCAGTGGGCTGACCTCAAGCTTTCTCTCACAAGTTCAGCTCCACTCAACAGACTGTCCGAGGATAAATATATGTGGGACCCCAATGGTGGTAGCTACACTGTCAAAGAAGGGTATAAAATCCTCCAAAACGCCTCAGCCATCAACAATTGGCCTCTTCACAAAGTAGTCTGGAACCCTGAATGCCTTCCAAAGGTCAAGTTTTTTAACTGGACCCTTCTGAAAAGCAAAATCCTTACAGCGGAAAATTTAAGGAAGAAGGGCATCCTTGGCCCCTCAATATGCTGCCTGTGTAGAGCAGCGGAAGAAAGCAGTAACCATCTCTTCCTTGAATGCACCTTTGCCCGAAAATGCTGGAAGCTTATAACCAGCCCTTTAAGCATTGGAGACCTGCCCAACCAGATCTCCCTCCTGCAAAAAACTGGGGGAACAACTATCCCTACCCCAAGAAAAACAAAACCCTGGCCAAAAGACTGTGGAACAGCATTCCTCCAAACCTTTGTTGGCAAATTTGGATTGCCCGAAACAAATGTATCTTCAACAACAAGAAGCCCAGTATCCCCTGCATCCTCGCAAAATCAATTGCCCTCATCTCTGAAACTCTCAGTGCTAATGGAATAGTCCAATCAGACCAGGAAACAGGGAACCCAAGGGAAATGGAATGGATAGCCAAATTCAACTACGAATCAAGGAGCCATAAAACCATAAGCATAGGTTAGAAAAAGATAGATTGGAAATTAAGAGGCCCGGATGAAGAAATCAGAGGATGGATTCAAAACCAAAAGAGGCCCTCCCTCCAATTCGATGGAGCCTCAAAAAATAATCCGGGACAGGCAGGTGCTGGGGGAGTCATCAAAGGCCAACAAGGCAAGATTCTGGTGACTTACGAATGGGGATTGGGCATAATGTCCAATAATAAAGCCGAGGCTTATAGCCTCCTACTAGGAACCTCCATTCTCAGAAGACTTGGCCTCCAGTATCCGCTCATAATGGGGGATTCAGCTATCATTATAGCGGCAATGACCTCAGGGAAGGATTTCAATCAAATTGCCCTGAACAATATTAAGTCCAGGATCATTGATAATTTAAGAGACATTGAAGGTGCCACTTTTAAAAATGTGCTAAGGAGCAGCAACAAGGAAGCAGACGAGCAAGCCAACAAGGCAGTGAGTAGGCAAGTTGGCCAAGTTAAGGAAAATGAATCCATCTATGACAGAGAAATACCATAAGATTCTTATCCCATCCCATCGTATCAGACTCTGAGCCATCTCAGTCATCATCCCTCTCAAACTCAGCACATCCCCGTATCTCCTTTCTATCAGACAAATCTCCTCGACTGCGTAAATTTGTCCTTTCGCTCTCAGATCCTCCCCTCCATATCAGACCAGGTCACCTCCCTAAAACCCGAACTCGTGATCCTTCTAATCTCAGCCACCTCTCCCAGGCTTGGTCCTGCCAACCATCATCCCAAAATCACCATCGCACGCAGCATGATCTCGCTCTGGATTATCAGTCATCATCTGATTAGAATCTCCCCGCCTTGGATCCCCTTTTCAAGCTGCCTCCCTTCCCCTATTTATTGCAGCAAGACCCTCTCTTTAATCAACCTCCTCAGCGATTCGAAGGCTCAGGCGCATGTCTCCTTTCAGTCCAGAACTCTTCAAGAAGCTGCGCGCGGTCTCCAGGAGCCTGGATCTCCCCTCTTATCAGTGGTAATCTCAGGCTTTCTAATTTATCAGGCGCTCCTAATCTCTAACTGGTTTCTGGTTGTGTTGTCTCTGTGTCCCCTCTTTTGTTCCTCCACTACCTCTACCTTCTGTTGCTTCCCCTCCATTTTGTTTCATCTCCTGCGCATCTCAGTTCCCATCACAGCTGCGTGTTATCCTATATTCCGGAACCAGAAGATTTTCATCAAGCGAGGCAGCCCCTGCACTCAAGCTCGCCTCCCTCCGAATCGATCGAGGTATAATTTCTGCCCTTCTCAGGTTTTTTGGTCGCTGACTTCCTTGGCTGTTCATTTCCTCTCAAACATGGCGGAGCCCTCTGAAATCAGACCCCAGAATGAGAACCAGACGGGCAGCAATCCTCCTGAGAATCCTCTGGACCGCGTACTGGGAAATAACACTTGTACTCTTTGCAAGCAGCACTGTTTCATGATTGCAAGGATCATCAAGTGCCATAATGAGCTCAAGGAAGATTATCTGGCTGACAGTCGCTCCAAGAGGAAAAAATTGGAAAAGCAGCGAGCTGAAATAGAGAGCCTGAAAGAAAAATGCACACATCTTGAAGAGGCCATCGCACACATTAAAAACATCACTGATGCCATGCAAGCAAAAGCCTCCGCCAGAGCAAGCAAGAAGGATACCCAGATGGAGGACTCAGTCAACCAGTTTTGGTAAAAATCACATGGCCAACAAATTTTGTTTCCTTGCAGGTCTCTTTGTAAGGCAATATAGCCATTTTTTATTTTTTCAGTACATTAGCTATAAGGTTACCACTAAGAAGTTAGGGCCTGCGCGCCCATTTTGGACTTCTTTACCTCTCTCTCCTCTCCTTGTAACAGTGCTCATATTCAGCAGTTTTTTATAATAGATAAGTACCCGATCTTGTTAAAAAAAAAAAAAAGATCCGAAATCCAATATAAAGGTTCACCAACTTCATCAATAGAGGTTGTGATAGAAGTAGATCCTACATCTCCAACAATTGGAATAATTTTCCTATCTTCAACTGGAGAAAAATTTTTAGCTCAAGATTTGGAAGTGCCTATTAAAGAAGAAGAGGAAGAAACTTACTTCAAACCATTGATAGAGGAACCAGAAGAACTAGAAGAAAAACTAGATACTCCTGTTGTAGAACCAAATATCTATTCTGAGGAATCCATCATGGTTGAAGAAGGAGAAGGAGAAGTAGACAATTTCAATGGTGAACAACATAGGTTGGAGGAGAAGGAGGAAACAAAGGAGGTGGTAGAGGTAGATGAAGAGGAAATCCAGAACCTTTTGGGTTCCCTATCATTGATGAGGATACAACTTTAACAATGAAAAACATATCGCCTTCTATCCTCCCCAATTTTCATGGAATAAGAAGTGAAGACCCAAAGACATTTCTCTTTGAATTTGAAGTATTATGTAGATCATATGATTATCTACATGATGCTCAAAAACAAAAATTGTTCCCTGCCACCTTAAAGGATTCAACATTAAAATGGTTTATGAGTTTAGAAATGAATTCTATAAGGACATGGACACAAATGAAAGATGCATTCTTAGAGAAATATAAGGATTATTGTATGCCTCGTAACATTAAAGGTGTAGTCTTCAAAATGTTATAAAAAGAAGATGAGAATCTTTAAGACTTTGTTGAAAGATTTGTTTATAATATCAAAAGGGCAAAAAATGAATAATCTGGATGAGGAAACTTTGAAAGCTCCCTTACTCAAATCCATTAAAGATGAGTGGATTGATCTTATCAATCTAATGGGAAAAGGAGATATTTCTCATTTACCATTTGTAGATATTTGTGATCTATGTGTACATATTTCAAGAGGTAAAGTAAGAACAGGGAAAAGTTCAAGGGATACTCTTTTATCTAGAGTAAATAAATCTGTAGCCAGGACGGTAAGTAGGGCTAGGTAGTTTTCTTGATAATTTTAAAACAGATATTTTATGGAGTCTCAGTGAGAAAATTGAGACCCTTATAATACAAAACAAGCAGAAATCCAAAAATGCTACATTATCCATCTTTTGTCCTAGGTGTAGAAAGAAACATGTTATGAGAGAATGTCCTTTAGATTTAGAAAACATAGAAACTTGTGTTATATGTGCAGAGAATCACGATGCAAAAGAATGTCTCTATATACTAGGTCTTAAGGTTGTGTTTAGTGAAGAAGGAATGCCAAATCAGGTAGACCCTCTTTACTTTATTACCAAAAGACCATGGAAAAATCCTCAAACAAATCAAACTCAAGGTTTTAATCCTCCAAATCGCACAATCTTCACAAAATAATTGGAATCCACATATGCCATGGCATCCTTGGGCTCAACCACAATCTTGGAATCAAGGATGGAAAAATCCTTATGGAAGATATTCTCAATATCAACAATATCCACCAGATTATCTAAATTTTCCACCACAATACTTCCCTCAAACCAACCAGTTACCTCAAGTTGAAGCTCAAAATGAAAATCTGCAACTTTCTTTACCATTTTCACAAAGACCAAATCAATTACTTGTTCAACCACTCCCAAATCCAAACAATAAAACTTCACAACCTGTTTACAACTTAGAAGGACATAATCCTCAAACTTATATGATAACTCCATTAGATCTGAATAATGTTCAAATGAGGTCTGGTAGAGTATTAGAAAGGAAGAAACCATCTGTTGTTATTTAGGAAACAGAAAATAATTCTCAAAAAGATAATAATAACTCTGAAGAAGAGATTTCCCTTCCTCAGAAAGAAAATATTGAATAAGAAAAAAAATCCCACACATTCTAATAATACTCCTATTATAGAACAACCTTCAGTATCTATCTCAAGACTACCTTTTCCTAAAAGGTTCAAAATAGATAAAGGAGTAGAAAAATAAATCATATTGCTTGATTATGTTATGTTAGATGAATTAAAAAATCCCTGTATAAAAATTCCTTTATTACAAGCAATAAAGGAAGTATTGATTTTTGCAAAACAATTAAGGAATTTAGTACTAAAGGATCAAGAAGAAAAAGAAAAGAAATAAAAAGAATTCAACTAGTCGAGAGAATTACAGATATCATGATGGGGAATACAACAATTCAAAAATATTTAGATCCAGGAAGCCCCATTGTAGAAACACACATCAATGGAACTGAAATGCTAAACACACTGATTGATCTAGGAGCAACCATAAACATAATGAGCAAAAAAACTCTGTATAAATTAGAGATCATGTTTGGAGGTTGTGGACTAGGTGGTTGATTTCTTTTGTATGTTCTAAAAGGTTTTTTGTAAGAAGATTCAACTACTTGGTTTTTTATCTCTACCATCTCGTTAGACAAAGTTTTAAGGACTTGTTGCAAGCCTTCAAGATAAAAGGGATCTTTAAGTGCTTTCTTTTTAGATTCATTCTTAAATTTAACTCTTTTTAATTTTCTATCTTCCTGGTCCTTTTTCTTTTCTAGTTTATTTATCTCCTTCTCTACAGACACAGCTTCTTTCATGTTTTCTACCAAGGTATTTTTATTAGCTATATCTACAAAAATTGCTAAGTTAGAAGGAAGAGATCAAATATACCATTCAATTTGTACATCGACACCAGGTCTAGAAGTAGTTGGGATTTTATTTAACAATTTATTAAATCTGGAATTGAAATCTTTTATCTTTCCCCTGAATTCATTTTTAAATTGGAAAGGTCATTGATAAGAGATGTGGTTGAGCGATCATCACCAAATTTAGTAAAAAATTGTTCTTCAAAAATATCACAACTAGTAATAGAAATGGCTGGTAATGAAAAGTACCAAGACCCTACTAATCCTGTAAGAGTGTATGGGAACAATCTAACAACAACGTCTTCTTTAACTATCTCATTAAGATTGATTGCTAACACTTAATTATGAAGGTGCTCTTCAACAGGTAACCCATCATCAGGATTGAATTTGGGAAGACATCTTTCCGGATGTTTTGGTAGAGGATGAAGTGGTGCTGGCATTTGAACATCTCCCGGATTGGACCACGATCTAGCTGCCATTGTAACAGTTGGGGAGGTGGATGTGATGAAAGAAGAACTGGCAGTTGTGATAGTATTGCTTGAGGCAGTACTAGTCATTTGTGTAGAGGAAATGGAAATAGATGAAGTGACCAGTAGAGAGAAAGGAAATGAAAAATGAATAAATGGAGATGTTTTGATCTCATAATGGGACTCTTAGGCTTCTTGTCTAACTTACAAGAACCTCTTCCACTTCCAAAACTTTAAATTTTCCCAAGTCCTATTGATAACCAATGCGGAAATAAGAAAATCTTAAAAATATAGGTGTATGCTTGTATTTGTTTTAAACTGATTATGTGCGGTAAATTAATGTGTTGAAACTGATATATAAATGCATATAATAGTAAATAAAGCGATAGAGACAAACACACACATAAGACAACAATTTAACTAGGATTTCACCCAAAACTCTTGGGCTACATCTCTATGAGCTCTAGTCAACTCGACTAGGCTCTTTGGCATTATGGTTGAATTCTTTTACAAGTCCGTGACTCAACTCCATATGGTTTACAAATGAACCAATGGGCTCAGAATACCATCTTACCCCTGGCTGTCCTTTAGTTGTAGACAAATCTAGGCTTCTCTGGACTAATTCCTTCAGTCAATGCTCTGAGCTTCTTGAGCTTCCGTCTTCTTTGACTCCCTCATAATTGTTTACTGTCTTTGGACTCCTTCTTCTATCTTCAACTCAAAAAACACCAACAATAGCTAGATCATTTTGGTCTCTCTGTTGTTCTACAACTTCCTCGTAGCTTCATGGCTTGTAGAAGTCAGTTTAGAGCTCTTTGGCTCTGTTATCACAAAAATCCATCCCTAATAGGCTGCTGATCAAGAAGACTTTGAGTAACTATTTCAAACCAACTTTTGGCTGAGGCTTAGCCTCCTCAACCTGAGAGGGATCTCTCACTAGGTTAAAGATTTTGATAATGAATTAGATGGCTAACTCTATGAAATAAGTGAGGAAATATGAATGGTTGAACACAATTAGTAAATATCCATTGGGCT
>APFE030583892.1:163317-211493 GCA_000404065.3 Pinus taeda
AATGCCTAGTGACCAAATTTTGCTTGAAGACTCACTGAAATGACAAAATTTGACCTTGACACTTCAAAATAACTTTGTAAGAGCACATTTGATCATTGGAGGAAGGCTGTAAAGACTGACACTAACACCCCCTAAACATGAAATCCAACATGAGATCCATTTGCAATAGGATGCTCCTTTACCAAATGTTGGCATGTACAGGATGGTTTCTATCAAGATGGAGGAGATAAAGAAACATGTGCAGGAACTGTTAAATCAGGGAGTCATTAGACCGAGTTCTCATCCTTATGGCGCACCAATCGTGTTGGTGCCCAAGAAATATGGCACATGGAGAATGTACGTGGATTACAGGACGCAGAACAAGATCACGATAAAGAATTGATACCCTCTCCCTTGCATTGATGAATTGTAAGATCAATTAAAAAATGTTTTTTATTTTACTAAGATGGATTTGCGTAGTGGTTACCACCATGGTTAATTAACTCTGTTATATGTAATTCAGATGCATATGTAAGTAAAAGATCTTGGATCAAGTTTGATATCGGAGAAAAAGGAAGAAGCGACTTAAGAATCGGCCTTGGAAAGGTCCCAGTTGCGATTACAATATCACATATTGCAGGTTGGAGATGGAACAAGGATTAGAATCAACCCCTGACGAACCCCCGGTTGCGATGCGATTTATCACATATTGCAATCGCAGAAAATAATGGATGGTTGCGATGTAGTTCCAGCTAAAAACGTTGATTGCAATTGCAATGGGGACCCTGGAAATGGTATGTTATATATTGTACTCTATAAATTGGCGAGTCTATATATCATAGAAGACCCTGTTGTATTAGCCTTGGATTGTCCGCCAATAGTTACAAGCACCGATAGACATGCCGCTAGGCCTTGAGTGTAGTTAATGGGTTTTACTGTGTTCAAATGAGATTTCAACATTTTTAAAGGTTGTTGCCATAGACCCTTCCGCCTGCCGAACTTGGATGTTTTGTTGTGAAACTTCCCGGGTTTCGAGGAATGCCACCATGCTTACTTATATGTGACTGTTGTGTTAGGAAAAGAGGAGAGGATTGGTCAAATACACAAATTTTACTGCATACAACAGACCTTGACCTTAGCAGCAGGACGAAACCTTGCCTTGAGCATCAAGAAAGTTTCGAGAAGGTTGTTGAGGGCCCGATTATCCAAATTGAGAGTTTGGATAGGCGTTTTTGCACCATTTTTCGCCAGGAGTTTATGGTTATGTCTGTTTTCAAATCTGGGCTCTCTATTCTCTGCACATATACCGGCTTGGAGGTATAAGGGTTGTAATTGCTTGTTGATGTACTTTCATCTCTTTTATGCCACTAATAAAAAGAAGGCCTCTCCACTATTGAGCAGGGCCCAAAGAAGTAGTCCAAACTAGACGAACTCCATAATCAAATCTTTGTGTCATGGTTTTTGTGTTCTTCTGATTATTTCTGCATTGTTTATGTGCTTTTAAGTTCCATGGTTAATTAACTATGTTATATGTAATTCTGATGCATCTGTAAGTAAAAGATCTTAGATCAGTATAATACTGTGAGATTTCATAAACCTTTCTTCATTAAATTCAGGACCTTAATTTCATACAACAAGCAAGCTTAAATAACAGAAAAACAACTGAATGTGTTGTGCACAACATTGAGGGCATTTAACAAGATCCCTTCACTAATGCTTAAAAGAAAATAATTTTTTGGTAGGAATTTCTGGATGTGATTTGCTGTCTTCATCGAATTTTTTTGTTCCATCGAATTATCTGGATGTCTGTCCATCTATTTGAAATGAACTGCCACTTATAAGCACAATTGTCCTCTTCTGTCATGAACTTGAACACAGAAAACAAGAATCGATAAGCTAAAAATAAATAAGATTGATAAGCAAGTTTCATTTGCAACAAATCTTGTTTTGCAGGAAATCAAGATAAAAATGTAGAGCGTAATAAATCCCAAACATAGACATCATGGAGAAAAATGTGGAGTGAGATCTATGATAAGATAGGTGGACTTTACGGTCTTATTGCAAATCGCAAAACAGACGTTGATGAAAAGGGGAGGCTTAGCGATTTTTTTAGAGGGGGTTCAAAGTGGTAAGTAGTTTGTGAAGAGGGTAGTCCGTAAGAACAAAGGAGTGACACATAGATATAGGGTTGGATGGAAAAGCCACTTTTTGGACCCCTCCCCTTTGAGAAAATTAAAATTGAACACAGGGGGGTCCGAAATCTTCTCTATCGTTGATCAAGGCAGATTATATCTGAGTCATTTATTTGTACAAGACAAGTCAGGATTTTTGTATTATTGTAATCAGCGTTCGGAGCGGAGGCATAAGAATGGGCAGGACTATGAAAGTTACGAAGGACCTAGACGCAAAATGTTATAGATAACTTTTAAGTTATGTGTCGAGTCCGATCCTTATATCGCAATCACAATCGGTGGTATGTAGCGGGGTAGAACCTTTAGACTTTTGCAATTGCGCGGACACGAGGGTTTGTTAAATGGAGTGTATGACCTCGTCGGGTCTAGTTTGTATTGCATATCGCAATCAATTAAGGCCGAGACTTAAGTTTGCAATCACTGTGATTGGTGGACGTGGGAGATTTATAGAATTGCATTATCTTTCCTATTGGGTCCAGGTTTGTCAAGCCCACGAGTCAGTGGTTGGCGTGCGACGAGTTGGGTGGGCGCGCTCCTAATTAATTGTGACGAGACAGTGGGTGCGACAATTCAGCGAGAGGGCGAGTTGGTTGCAACAAAAGGTTGCAATGATGGGACGAGTTGGAGGAGTGACGAGCTGGGGCGGTCGATTAAACGCGCCTAGGGCATGAGTGCAACAAGCCAACGAAGAGTCGAAAAACCAAAAGGTTGGAAATTTGGCTAAGTATGGAAACTTTGTGATGGAAAGCTTATACCGTGCGAAGTTGGGCATGTGGACCCGGTGGGGTGGTGATATGGGCGAGCCAACGTGAAGTGTGGGAAAGCTAGCTGAATTGGTGGGTTGGCCCGGGCAGGGCAACCCATGACAAATTCGTGGAAGAAGCATATATATAGGTGGACGCCATGGAGGAAGAGGCATCAAGTTTGAAGTTCTAACATTCAAGGGCGAGTTCATAAGTTAATGGGTGAGCAAGGAGTGAGTGAACTAAGTTAGGGTGAGGTGCAAGCAACTCTAGATCGAATCACCAAGCCAAAGAAACAAAAGGCAAAAGTTTTGGGTTCGGCGGGCGACCCTACTTAGGCGGCTGCAGTGGGTGAACCACTCAGGGCGTCATTGCACGACAGGCGAACTGGGCTGAATGACAATTCTGTGGAACCGGGTGAATGAGTTCCTGAACGACCGAGTGAACGAAGCCAAACGAGTTCCTGAACGACCGGGTGAACGAGTTCCTGAATAACTGTGTGAACGAATTCCTAAATGACCGGGTGAATGGAACTGAACAAGTTCCTAAACGATCGGGTGAATGGAGATGAATGAGTTCCTGAATGACCGAGTGAACAAGTTCCTCAACGACCAGGTGAATGGAGCTGAACGAGTTCCTGAATGATCGGGTGAACGAGTTCTTGAACGACCGGGTGAACGGAGCTAAACGAGTTCCTGAATGATTGGGTGAACAAGTTCCTGAACGACTTGGTGAACGGTGTTGAATGAGTTCCTGAATGACTGGGTGAACAGAGCTGAACGAGTTCCTGAACGACTGGGTGAAACAAAGTCTTCACGGACGCGAGTTTTGTTGAACGATGTGACGGTTGGTATAACTGGTTGGCACGATGAGTTGGTGTGAGGGCAGCCTAGGGGTGGGTGCCTTTGCCTGATGATTTGGTCGACATGACCCGACAAGGTTGGGTGCTCCTGAATGGATGTTTTGGCAAGGCTGCATGGTGCAGACCAAGTTGCATGTTTTGACAGATATTGTGAGAAGGAAGTTGGGGTTCCTCTTCAAAGATTGTAATTGTATTTTATGAAATATTATTATTATCATTGTGGGAAGACTCATATTTATGGAGTTTCCCCTCCTGTTAAATTGTATCCACTGTGCATATGTGTAAAATGATAATGATGATGAAAGAAGATTAATTGAATGTTTCCTTTCTGTTACGAATGTTAATACTTAGAAAGTGAAAAATATACTAAGTATGGAATGTTATGCGTAGTCCACACTCAAAAGTATTGTTAAAAAGAAATCAGCTAGTGGTGTCACACCTCCTATGAGCGGTTGAAAGACTACCGCCAGGATAGGGGCGTGACAGTTGGTATCAGAGCTCCGTATTCCGTGGGCTTTTGTGACAACTTTAGCAGGGGTGAAGCATTGTGCTTGGGCCAAGATGGACGACAAGACATGGAAGGTTTGGAAGAATGCCAAGGGAGGCTCTCGCTGACCTTATATAGGTTGAAGAAGATGAAAGAAGAGAACCCATAGATTTGAGATGAACTTGAAGTCTTAGAAAGGAATGTCGAAGACAAACTTCTTCGACTTGGTTGGGAAATGGAGCAGGATGTAGCTGCAGATTGTGATGACGAAGAAGAGGAAGTTGTGATGTTTGAGGATGTTGCATATATGACAACGACGGAGGAGGAACTTGAAATTGCTCAAGTTGGACCAGGATCGTGCATTTGGCAGACATTGATGGATGAGGACACTCACATGGAGGAGCCTCCTGATGCAGTAAGTACTTTTTTTACTTGTGTTTCATTGGAGCTTTTGGAGGATGGGCCATATGCAGGGAAGGGAAAAGTCAGTTTGCTGATGCGGTGGAAGATCTTACCATGGACGTCTATGACGAGACCTTGTATGGAGAAGCGAGGACCATTGACAGTTGCAGTGCTTGTTTAGGCTGTTTTTGGCCTTATGGCAGAAGGTGCAAATACCCATGACAAGAGAGGAACGTGATGATCATTGTAGAGGAATGGGTCATGCTTTAGCCATATGGAGAATTGGCTAAGTGCCTGACATGACTCATGGAATGATTAGAGAGAGGGCACACACTTGGTTTTGATGATACTTGGGTGGAATTCTCATGGTCGAGACCAAGAGGCAGTCTTGGTGGGACCTTTAGTGGGGGAGCTATGATGGAAGGGACTCATATACCTTGATGATATATATGGTTTGGGTGACTATGGGCACTAGACCCGATTGAGACTTGGATGAAGATGATCGATGTTGTGATGGGTCTACTTAGTTGGACAACATGGGCAACTTGAATCATGGACATCAAGTTGGATAGATGGAGCATGGTAGTCTTATGCAGGTGAACTTGTAGAGATGTCACTTATGGGCATCCAATGAGGAGTGCCAAGGCAGTGATGTTGTTGCGGATGGATTTGCTGATGTGACATGGAGATATTTTACTTATGAGATGATGGAGATGTTGTGCACTCTTGTACAACAAGGCCATGGAATTGATGGGATTTGTGAGCATTCTATGGAGTATCCATACTACATGGAAACCTAAGGCATCTTGCAGGGACCTTTGGGGCATAGGCATGTATGCTTGCTAGGATGTTGGTTGGAGATGATTCATGGAGCTCACGATGACATGAGATTGTTGCAACCATTGGGGACTTCATGTTATAGTCGACTTGGAGGATCTTATGTATCGAGGAGCTAAGGTTAGTGACTTTGATGCAGTATGGGGAGCATACTTTTGAGTACATTTATGGGTGTGCTTGAGAGAGTGACTTGATGTGGAGAATCGATATGATGTGCTTTGGAGTTGATGGAGTTGCAATGATGATGATGCCTTGGTGGCAACACTTGGGCATGGGTTGAGCAGAGACTTGACCACTTTTGATACATGGGAGTTGATTGGTTACGAACATGGGCAGCACATGGATGATGAGACATGTGATACTTGTTTCTTTGGCAGACTTGAGAGATGGCACGTTACATATATGATGGGGGTTGCTTCATGGACTTGGATGTGGCACATTGAGAGTTGGTTTGAGGAGAGGATATCTTCATTTTGAGGAGATGGATCTTACACATATATGGATGATGATGTTGGGATGGATACGACTGATTGACATGCAACACATTGGCACCAAACATCATGGAAAACATGTTGTAGATGAGATGGAGATTACTTCATGGACCTGGGCATGGCTTATTTACACTTTGATGGAGATGGAGATGGATTCTTGATCGAGTTGATGTTGTGACAGGATGCTAAGAGAAACAATCGATGATGGCATAAGGATGTGCATTCTCATGGTTTGAGTGTGACAGTCGGATTAGCTACCCGACTAGTTCAAATCATGGGGTTCAAAAGTGTACTGAGATGTGTTAGCATTGTGTTGAAGTATCATGGAAACAATTCACACGATGACGATACATGATGGGGTCAACACAATATGTTGCAATGAGCATGTAGTTCGAATTGGAAGGACCAACCTTCCATGGTAGGGCAACATGTGTAGTTGTGACGGAGGTGGTTGATGATCGTGGATTGAGGAGACTTTCCTATTCATGGAGACATAAGCCTTTATGGTTTTTGTGATGATGGAGCAAAGGTGGGGAGCATGGACATTTTGGATGTTGGAGCTAGTGACACTTTGCGATGTCGTATGGTGGTGTTGTCGAGGACGACAACCATTTAGAGTGGGGGAGTATGTCAATCCCACGATTCAGCGGTTGGAGTGCGACGAGTTGGGTGGGCACACTCCTGGTTAAACGCGATGAGATGGCGAGCGATGAGTCGGTGGGTGCGACAAGTCGGCAAAAGGGCGAGTTGGTTGCGATGATGGGATGAGTTGGAGGAGCGACGAGCTAGGGCAGTCGGTTAAACGTGCCCGGGGCACGAGTGAGATGAGCCAACAAAGAGTCAAAAAACTGAAAGGTTGTAAACTTGGCTAAGTATGGAAACTTTGCGATGGAAATATTATATCGTGCGAAGTTAGGCATGTGGACCTGGCGGGATGGCAACATGGGCGAGCCAACGTGAAGTGTGGGCAAGCTGGCTAAATTGGTAGGTCAGCCTGGGCAGGCTGACCCATGACAAATTTGTGGAAGAAGCATATATATAGGCGGATGCCATGGAGGAAGAAGGCATCAAGTTTGAAATTGTAGCATTCAAGGGCGAGTTCATAAGCTAATGGGCAAGCAAGGAGTGGGCGAACTGAGTTAGGGCGAGGTGCAGGCATCTCTAGACCAAAGCACCAAGCCAAAGAAATAGAACACAGAAGTTTCCAGTTTGGTGGGTGACCCTGCCCAACGAGCTATGGCAGGTGAACCGCCTAGGGCGTCACTGCACGACAGGCGAACTGGGCCGAACGACAGTTCTGCGGAACCAGGTGAACGAGTTCCTGAATGATCAGGTGAACGGAGCTGGACGAGTTCCTGAATGACCGGGTGAATGGAGCCGAACGAGTTCTTGAACAACCGAGTGAATGGAGCTGAACGAGTTCCTAAACGACTCGGTGAACGAGTTCCTAAACGATCGGGTGAACGAGTCCCTGAACGACTGGGTGAACGAAGCTGAACGAGTTCCTGAACTACTGGGTGATCGAGTTCCTAAATGACCAGGTGAATGGAGCTGAACGAGTTCCTGAACGACCGGGTGAATGGAGCTGAATGAGTTCTTAAATGACTGGGTGAAACAAAGTCTAAACGGACGCGAGTTTTGCTAAATGATGTAACGAGTGGTATAACCAGTTGGCATGATGAGTTGGTGTGGAGGGCAGCCTAGGGGGTGGGCGTCTCTGCCTTGTGAGTTGGGTGACTCGACTTAGAAAGGGTGGGTGCTCCTGAACGGAGGTTCGGGCAAGACTGCACGGTGCAGACCGAGTTGCATGTTTTGATAGATATTTTGAGAAGGAAGTTGGGGTTCCTCTTCAAAGACTGCATTTGTATTTTATGAAAGATTGTTATTATCATTGTGGGCATACTCATATTCAGGGAGTTTCCCCTCCCGTTAAATTGTATCCGTTGTGCATATGTGTCAAATGATAATGATGATGAAAGAAGATTAATTGAATGTTTCCGCTGTGCTATGAATGTTAATACTTAGAAAGTGAAAAATAAACTAAGTATGGAATGTTATGCGTAGTCCACACTTGAAGGTATTGTTGAAAAGAAATCAGGTGGTGGTGCCGCACCTCCTATGAGCAGTTGAAAGACTACCACCAAGATAGGGGCGTCACAAGGTTGATATTGCAATCACAACGGAGTTGGCGAGGGGTCTTTGCCTTATGGAACTTCTGACCTTTGCGAAAAAAAAAAAAAAAAAAAAAAAAAAAAAAAAAAAAAAAAAAAAAAAAAAAAAGCACTCTGATTATTTAAATAACCCATTATTATTTAATACTTAAGGTTTTTTGAAGCCTAAGTAAAGTTTTGGTCTCGAGGGCAATTTTAAAATTTGGTTTTTGGATAACCAATGTTTAATACTTGGGTTTTAATTAAAAAACCTAAGTATTAAACTTTGGTTATGGGATTTTATTAACAATTTTTATGTTGGTTTTCTATTTTTTGATTTTTTTGGGTTTTTTTAAAGAAATAAAATCAAAGGTTTTTCTAAAATTAAAGGGTTCCTATTTTAATATAATAAATTTCATAGGAAATTTATAATATATTAAAATGGGGGTTGTTGAACAGTACAACAGGTTTCCATAGGTCAAACTTTGACTTTGACCATAATTTATGGGAAATCTTTAGGATTATTTTGGCCGATTTTGACCAAGCAAGGAAGGCCACATTCTTTGACACGTTGATTGAACTTTTTGGAGCACTTTGACCATTCACTATTAACTGGTTAGCGCTGCATTGAACGCTGTTTACTTTGACAAAAAATTGCAGATTTGAAGTTTGACTAGATTTGACTTTCTTTCTCATATTTGATTGGATATTGGTTGGTTGATTTAATTAGTGAAGGGTTTGACCTTTCACTCATTATTGATGTGCTTGGACTATGTATCTATGTGCTAAGCATTTCATGACAATCTAATAGAAAAAGAATTTGGAAAATGTTTTCCCTGTTGTAGGTTTTTCCCTTGTCTTTGACCAAATCTACATCTCTACTGTTCTTGGTTATCTTCCATTGTGCATATGGTTTTATGTTCTATTTACAATTTCTTAATATCATTGGGTGATTGAAAATATATTAGATAATTAATTGGTATTGGAAGAAGAATTGTTATTAGAAGAAGAATTGTTATAAATGATTGTTACAACATAGAACATTGAGAATTCAACACTATTAGATTAATTTCTTATTAATGTAACTCTTTTAGTCATAAACAAGTAACTAAGATCAACTTTCGTTCATAAATTATTAAAATATAATTACTCATTCATCACAGACTACTCCAAAATTGCCCATCCTAAATGGTTATCTATATCTTTAAAATCAAAATTTAAACTTAAAAAATAACTTTCCTTACTACCCAACTAAAAAAAATCAATAATACAATAATTACCCTCTACCAATTCTAAAAATGTTTCCCATTTATTTAATTACATTTATACATATTTTGCTTATCTTTTCCAACTAGTTTATTTGATTTTGTTTGTGTTTTTTAATAATTTTATTACAAATCATATTTTCAAAAAAACTTATTTACACAATTACCTAAATCTAATATTTAAATATTTTTTGTTTTTGTTTTTTTAATAATTTTATTACAAATCATTATTTTTCGAAAACACTTATTTATACAACTACTTAGATTTAATATTTAACTATTTATATAATTATTGAAATTTATAATAACTTTTATACATTTATTAAATTTAAATAATTACATATTTTATCCAGTATTTATATAATTATTGAAATTTAATATTATTTTTTATACGTTTTATTAAGTTTAAATAATTACAATACTCTGAGACAAGTATTTCTGCGTAAATCACATGATAGAGTAATTTGTCGACTTGTTTCGAACCAACCAGTGTGGTTCATCGCTAGGACAAGTTGAAGAATCAGATCTAGCTTTGCATATTAAAGAGTCAGAGAAGAACATCCAGTGGCTATATTTCTTGACCAGGCAACAACTATATTGACTAACGACTAAATTTGAACAAGAAATGGTTAGTTGGACAAAATTAAGGGTATGACCTTTGTTCTTTTAATAAAGTTAATTCAAATGATTATTAAATTGATAGTTAGTTATATTCTTATTAAAATAAAAGTTAAAGAGACATTGTGGTTAGCCCTTATAGTTACATGGTGTTTAGTGGTTATAGTTACATGGTGGTTAGTGGTCATTAGTTCAAGGGTCCCTTTAACTTTTAAATAACAAGAATATAACTAACTATCAATTTAATAATCATTTGAATTAACTTAATTAATAGAATAAAGGCCATGCCCTTAATCCTGTCCAACTAACCGTTTCCCGGTCAAATTTAGCCGTTAGCCATTATAGCTGTTAGTCAATATAGCTGTTGCATGGTCAAGAAATATAGCCCTTGGATGTTCTGCTTTGACTATTTAATATGCAAAGCAAAATCTGATTTTTCAACTTGTCCTGACCATGAGTTGTTAGCCATTATAGCTGTTAGTCAATATAGCTGTTGCATGGTCAAGAAATATAGCCCTTGGATGTTCTGCTTTGACTATTTAATATGCAAAGCAAAATCTGATTCTTCAACTTGTCCTGACGATGAACCACATTGGTTGGTTCTAAACACGTGAACAAATGCTTTATCATGTGATTTACGCGGAAATACTTGTCTCATAATACTTGATATGGATCACAGAAGCCTAAATTCAACAATTACAATATTTATCAAACATTTTTATTTTATCAAAATATAATATCATGTTTCTCTTTCTCTTATTTTTTCCATTAAATTTCTCTTAACAATTATTTAATAAATTGCTCATATAGTTATGACTATTAAATATTTTTGTGTTTGCCAATACAATTAATTTCATTTATTTAATACATATATACATACATAGTTTGCTTATTTTTTAAAGTTTTTTTTTCCAAATCATATTTGAAAAAAATTATTTGTCGAATTACACGGATTTAATTTTCTATTATTTATATCATTATTGAAATAAAAAAAAAAAAACATTTTTAATCTATTTTATTAAGTTTAAACAATTATAATATTAATTATACATTTTTCTCTTATCACAATAAAATATCACTTTTTTTTTTTTTTTTTTTTTTTTTTTTTTTTTTTCCATTAAATTCTCCTAACTACTATCTAACACATTGTTGATATAATTATAAATCATCAATGAATTGTTTCTTTTTACTCTTTTTTTTTTTTTTCCATTAAATTCTCCTAACTACTATCTAACACATTGTTTATATAGTTATAATCATCAATGAATTGTTTATTTTTATTTTTATTTTAGGACATTGATTCAGGTCTCTTTTCCCCATGTTTTATAGGGACAAGTGTGATTGCTTTTTTTGTTTTCTTTTATTTTTTTGTTTTCAAAGGAAAAAACACTAGAATTGTATTAGATATGTAATATCTAGTACATAGAGATTAAGTCAAAACATACCACTTCCAATGTTGCATATGTTCACCCACAATTTTTACTAAAAAACTCAAATAGATGATATATTCAGCTCTAGGTATATACATCAACATAAATCTTTCTTCCATCTTAGGAAACTAAGACATGTTATCTAGGTTGAATATGAACATTCTAATCTCTGGGAGGGTGAACATACCCTCTTCTCATAATATTATCTTCTGAGACTATTGTGATGGTTTGGTAATATTATCTTCTATGGAACTATCGTGATGGTTAACAATATAGTTATGGTCATTAACCATTTTTATGTGTTTGACAATACAATGAATTGGTTTTTTTTTTTTTTAATATTGATTCAAGTTTCTTTTTCCATATTTTATAGAAATTATTGGTATTTCTAAATTCAAATGAAGAGAAGTACCTTCAAATTGTAAAACAAAAATATATTTATTATCATTAAGCATAAAAACCTAATATGAAATATATTTATTATCATTAAGCATAAAAAACCTAATTCATATTTTTTTAAAGTTAGAAAAATAACTATGTTTAAAAATAATAAACAACAACAGGGAAGTTGTCTCTAAATATAACCATCACAATACTTTTTCCATTATTCACTAGTATTGTAGTAGTTGTAATTGTTAAAAGAGTAAGTACCATGTTTTAAGAAGTTTTGGACCTATTTAATAGTCATCTAGTTTTAAATCTTTTTATGAGAATGATATATATATATATATTTTTAAAGTGCCATGACATAAGCATTGAAATAAAAAACTACAATATATAAACATTGAAATCAAAAGCTACACTATAAAACAATGTAATGATAACAAGTAAAATAGATCAACGGAACAATGTAACCTAAATAAAGTGGTATAATGTTGAGATACGACGAAGGTGAGCTAATTTGTTTAAAAACGTTTTTGGAAGATATATAACACATTTAGGAGAGAAAATACATATGGTGATGGAAGTTTATTTGGAAGATAATAAAGCTTTTATTTGGGAGTATGTAAGGAAAGGGCATGGCTTGGTTTATGAGATATATATTTTGTGTAAAAAAATAAAAATATCTATTATTTGTTATGACATTGTCATATTATGTGGAATATTGTTATTCATTAGAGTTTTATGTTTTTAGGAAGTGAATGTTGTTATCCACTGGAGTTTTATGTTTTTAGGAATGATTTTTAAGAGTATATTTTTGGAGGATTTGTTCAAGGTCCAGTCTAGGTGGTAAAAGGTCATGGGGCCTTGCCTTATGTGAAGATTGTAATTTTTTAACTTCTTTATTTTTAATTATTTTATTTTAATTTTTCAAAGCAAGGACATTTTTCCATATTAAGTTATTCATTAAATTAAACATGTATATAGAACACTGTGGAAATTAAGAATTGAGAAGCTTATCATGGTAATTGTAAATCTATATTAGATAGATACATCTTAGGGTTACATTGGTGGAGCTAGCCAAAGAGGATTTTGGGAAGTGTGAAGTAGGTGGAATTTTATTTTCCAAAGGAAATCACAAAACTCTCTATAAAAATGCATTGGGAGAAGAGACAAATAACTCACTATTTCTTGGATGTTGATAAAGATATGTACAGAGAATGAAGCTTTGCAAATTCAAGTCTTAGGTGATTCTAATGTAATAATTGACTAAATCGAAAGATAAATTTATTTGAAAAAAAAAAAAGTTTTGGAGAGAAAATTACCAAAAATTTCTTTCCACCTTACTTACTTTTATATCTATATCTATATATATATATATATATATAAACCAAGGCTTAATTTGGGGAAGGTTGATAAATCAATAATTGATATTTTTTTTAATATTACACAAAAAAAATAATTCCGAAGACATTTTTTTTAATGTTTTTATGGCAATTTCTATTGATTTTTGACCATTCATGTTTATTAGCATGACTCATAATGGAAATTAGTGTTTTTTGCTTTTAATTTTGTTGTTCAATAATAACATTTTTAGATTGTTTCAATAGATAATGATGATGATGATGACAATGATGGTGGTTAATGTTTATTGAGATTAAATTTGGTTAACCAAACATTAAGAAAGGTAAGCAACTATTTAGTTAGCTTTATAATTTTATTTACATGGTAGAATAATTTTAAGAGAAGTGTTCAACCACCATAATAACAAATATTTTGTGATTCAATATGACAATACATAGGGTATTTTAAGAGAGAGTGCAAGGAGGACATTCTAAGAGAAAGTGCTTTTCATTTTTAACCCTCTTAGAATTACAAAGAAGATAATTTTTTTAACCCATGACGTTTTAGAAATTGCCCCAAACCATACTTTATCATAAAGATTGTGAAAAAAACTAACGAATACAAGATATACTCATTGTAAACTCAACATGTTATATGCACGATTTGAAAAAAAATACATATTTCTCCCAACTATATAAATTACTTCTAATTAACTTATATATTTCTTTACCATATATAATCATTCTTTAAATTTAAAATGACAATATTTTAAATATAATAATTTTTTACACAACAAAAAAAATTGAAAAAATAAAATAAAAGAAATTGATTGCCATAAAAGCACACATAGAATATATTTATTCTTTAAATTTAAAATGACAATATTTTAAATATGATATTTTTTACACAACAACAAAAATAAAAACCAATAAGAAAAAAATAAATTTAAAAGCACATATGTTAAATTTTTTTTGCCATGTGGGCACACATGGCGTTCTTTACCATATATAATTATTCTTTAAATGACAATATTTTAGATATGATGATTTTTTACACAACAACAAAAATAGAAATCAATAAGAAAAAAAGTTTACTTGAAATCACATATGTTAAATTTTTTTGCCATGTGGGCACACATATGGTTCAGAGGTACCCTGCGATGGAGGGTCTTTAAGATTTTAGCGAAAGAAGAAAAGGAAGTGCAGTCAACGTTGGGGGTACCTTTCTATTAGAAAGGCAGTGGAAGATTGCCTTTCAATTATAAAGTCATTAGTATTGAAAAGGCCTAAAGGTACAAAGCTTGTGGGGGTCACTAAGGGTCCATTGCTATTCATAACATATATGATTAGGAAAATTCAGGCTAATTCTACTTGAGGGTCCACACCAATAATGAGCTGCATAATTTTGTCAAAGCAAAGCTCCAATAAAAGAGAATATGTTTTATTTGAGTGGGGTTTCCTTCTAAGAGTTTTTAAAAGTGGGAATCGAACCCCCCACCTACACCACAACTCGACCGACAAATGTGTTTAGGTTGTCATTACAACATTTGAGGTCCAAATTCAAACATGAACCGAATGTGGAATCAAAAACTACTGCTGACGTCATACGCTTCAATTATTTTTCTTCTTTTAAAATAGAATTTGGAGAAAGAAATTCAACACTGGCCCATAATTGACGTTTCGAAGCAATCCACGTGGCGAGTGGCTGGAAGGTCATGATGGCTCGGGATTCAGCTGCCAGCTCAGCCCATCGGACACTGTTGCCATCGATACTTATCGTTACTAAACCATGTGCAGTTCCACGAGATGCGCGAAATAGAGGAAAGAGACCCGTCCCGAAAGAGTTCGGATGCAAGTAAGATGCGGTGAGTTTAAGCATGAGAACGGAACGGGTAACGGTAACCGGCTGTTACCAGTGCCTTCGGCTAAAAGACAAAAAAAAATAACATAGAAAACCAAAGCGTGAGGCTCGGTGCTTGAAGCTTGAAGCATTTCGTTTGGTAGCCTGTCTGTAGCTTCACTTCAGATCTTATTCGCCACTGCAAGGGTGCTATGGCCGTCAGAACCGCGCCGATCCGGCACTGCTAATTGCATTTGTATTCATGGCGGCTTTCTGTAACAGCTGGATTCGAGTAAATCACCGCGAGCCCTTTCGAATGAACCCTCTCAAGCTGCTAATTTCTGTGATTACAGGCTTTAACGGCAAGTGACAGCAAAAGAAGATCGGTTTCGTCTTGTAGGGAAGGTGCGGCATCAGATCTCTTCCTCGGCTGCTGATCTGAGGTAGTGAAGAGCGACTACATGTAAAAATTTCTGGCTTTTGCTATGAATTTTCTTCCCTTAGTTTTGCAATGGCTGAAAACGTGAAAATTTACAATGTAGTACGCGAAGTTGTGCAATTTACTGAAATTCTTTTGATCATGATCGTGGAATGAGATATTCATCCTGCATTTTCCAAGATTTAGGTTTTAAAGATTGCGGAAGAAGCTCGTTTCCGGAGCTTCTGTTGCGAAACACAGTTTAATTTCAACGGCACGTTTGCCGATGTCAGTAACGTCGTCTTAGGAATACCGTGCGTAATAAATTATCTTTAGATAATCCGTGACGCAGAGCAGTTTATTGGTGACCAATATTTACCGTGCCTTCAACAAATATTTGTTCAAATCTCAACTCACAATGCTTGAAATTACTTTACTTCGTAGTCTCCGAGCCTGCTTGTAACTGTGTACACTGTCTGCCTGATCGGGTATTCTAAAAGCTTCTATGGTGATTTTTCTGCTCCCTACCTCTCTCAATATCATTGGCCGGAAATCGGCATATTTACCGTGCCTATTAACCGATATTAAAAGTATCACGTTGGCCTTGTTAAAAGCATTAATTTTCGATAGCGAGAATTGCTGTGACAATTATAGTTTCTAACCTTGGCCAATCTTATATTTATATAATATGTGGTAAAAAGTCGTGCACAAATTGTGAAAATTAAAATAAAAAGGAAATAATAAACCTCCCTGTTTCTTTATATTTTTAAGCGATTTGTAAAAGCTGGAAAAATCTTTTTAGTTTCTATTTTTTTTTATGCATTTTCAAATATTTGTAAAAACTCAGAAAAATCTTTTCAAAATTCTAAAATTTTTAATGTACTTTATGAAAAATTTACGCCTTTTTTCAAATGAAATGATTTTCTTCATGTTATTTGAAAATCATTTTGAATTCGCCCATCCGTTGGACAAAAGCTAGCTAAAGTAACCCTAAATTAAACTCTGCGGGTAATCTGGATAGTAACTGGTCGTGTCCGAAAGTCAAAGTGCATCATCGCCTTCCGTCGCTAGCAGTCACTGCCAGTTAACTCGGCGTTTTCCGTTTCACATGGAGAAAAACAATTCCTATGTGTAGGCAGCAGGCAGGGAGATCGCTTTTACGGGCATGAAAACTATTTACGTGGGAATCAAAACGAAAATCATTGTCGATCTCCTAACCTCCCAGCTGTTCCCTGTCTAGGGTCAGAATTGTCCTTTTCTGTTATTTTACTGGCATCCACAGTGCGGCTCCGGGCATCTGGAGTTCCGGTGGATGATTCACCTTGTATCGTTTTATAGGTTCTGTTAATCACATTAATATTTTACCCCCTTTATGCGTGATTTGGTCTCACTCTGTATCCCAATGCCAGTATCATCCACTTAAATTTAGATTCAATTCTGCGAATTACAGAGTTGGATGAAGAATGTTGCGACAGCCATTTTTAAGCATAAATTAGTCGTTCAACGGTCAGTGTAACCCTCAATGTGAACTGGTACAAGGGTTGGGTATTTGGTAATGAGCAAATGCCCTATATCTCACACCATCAGAGAGTAACAGGAAGCGTTCTGTAGCGCCGATTATTAGGGCGTTGGGCTTTTGTTTTTGTGGAAGATTATATGTCGAATACTGGCATTCTAGCCGATCTGTTCTTGTTTATATTTGCTTTTACAAGTACAAGATTAAGGTTAAGGTACCCGTAGCCGATAGTGTGTGGTGGCGGAAAAATTATAAGCCGTGATCGTGAACCTTATTTGCAGATGGAAACGGAGACTAGCGACGCCTGCTATGAGTGGTCTCAAGAGGACAACTTCGAAGATCGATCCCAGATTCAGGTGGGTATCGAGATGCCGGATAGTTAGTAAGTAAACTTTACAGTTTTCATTTTATCAAGATATCGAGTTGGTTTAGTTCTAGGCTTTTCTAAACTGCAATAACAGACAGGAAATATGATAAAATGCCCACGAACATTTCGTCCTTCGAGAGCAATACAACCATTAAATTTCTCTTGAAAGAATAGAACTACATGCCTGTCACCTTTAACTGAACTTTAAGCATAGATGGGTTTAAACTTTACTCGATATCTGTGCGGAGAAGTTGTTAACTAGGAAATCACTTAGTTTGGCGTTTGTTTCCTTTTGGCCAAATCATTGATCTTTGTAGATTGTATTTGTCGTTGAAGCAAATGCAGATGGAACCTGGTTCAAGAGCTATGCTGCAAAGTTCAGTATCCTTTGGGAGGTTTGAGACTGAGACTTTATCATGGGAAAAATGGTCCTCCTTCTCACAAAACAGATACTTGGAAGAGGTTGAGAGGTTCTCCACTCCAGGCTCAGTTATTCAAAAGAAAGCTTATTTCGAAGCGCATTTCAGAAAAATTGCAGCTCGAAAGGCTTTAGAACAGCAGGCTCAGCTGGAAGCCCATGCAGAGACTGAAAATGAAGTCCATTCAGAGACTGAAAATGAAGTCCATTCAGAGACAGATAATGATGTGCTTTTTAGTGAAGGTCACAGTCATGAAGACTCAAGGGTTCTGCAAGATGCTGCTGAACAGGATGGTTTGGAAACTGAAGAGAATCCTTATACGCAGTCAATAGAATATGACAATACACCTCACAATTCAGATACAGAGGAAGGGACTGTCAGCATGTATATAGGAGAAACAGAGGCAAGCCAACATTTACCTTCGATGTTGGATAATGTTCAGCAAGATGAGATGGCTACAGAGGTCATTTCTTCTAGCAACAAGATGATTGAAGAGAATGGAAAACAGCACTGTACACTTGAAAACAATGCAGATTTAGAAGATTTGGATCTGGGAGAACTTGAAAAACCAGTGCCATTCAAACAAGAACTAGAACATGGGTATAGCCCTAAAGAACCACAGGCTGTGGAAACAAGCATGGAAGAAGCAGAGGAGGAAGTGACATCTAACCATGCCCTATCAGATTCTCAAAAGCAAGATCAAAAGAGAAAACCTAGTCGTAAGGTGAGATTTCTGATTCTGATTCTATTGCTATGGCATAGGTGATATTCTAGTACTTTACACTGATGCCATTATTTTGTTATCACTGTTATCATTAGAATTATTTCATGTTCGTTCGAACCAATTTCAGGATATTGCTTCTTCAAAAGAGAAGAGAGCTCAAGCAAATCGCAGCAAATCAGCAATTTCAACAAAATCATTATCAAATGCTACATCTAGGGCATCAAAGCCTTTGGTTTCTTCTGAGCCTAACAAACCTGCCAAGGGGCTTCTGAAGGCTTCAAGAAAATTGGAGAATGGTCTCGGAATGAGGAAGGAGGCGAGTAGTGGAGAGACAGCCAAGAGTAAAACCTCTCTTTCTATGTCTTTAAACAAGTCAGTGAGTCTAGTAGCAGACAAAGGAAATTCCACTAGACAGAGCTCCGCAAACAAGAAACAACCCTCCAAACCTCTTCGAAATGGCTCAACAGCGTTGATTGCTTCAAAAGCACAGGTATATGTTTATTGCATAAATATTCTGTGGAATAATGTCCCTTGAGATTGACAGAGAATCAATTGATTTTACACCAAAGATATTATTATTGGCTAGCGTAGGCAAGTTTATGCTGAAATTTAATATTAAAGAATTCATGGTAATGAGAGGGTTGTAATCGATACGATGTTAATCTCTTAATGACACAAGGAGTTTTCTTTATGATGATATTAATTTGTTTCTACAGGTTTCTATGAATGGCGTGCCAGAGACTGCTGAGTTGAGGGGAGTTCATAAAGAGAATATTAGGTAAAGCTTGCTTAGGCTTTCAGGCAGGTGTTCTTCATTGTGGATCTGTCAACTGTTATGCATGACTTGGATAAATAGAGCTTTGTGCCTCGAATGAAAATCTTCGGGCTCTTCATATTTGCGATGAAAGCTATACTCTTTTGCACAACATCTTGAACCATATCTTCAAAAGTTTAATCAATTCTGTTTTTTTTATGAATGGTAGGCATCATAAAGAGAGTACAAAAAAGCCAACGAAGCAAATTGAGAACAAACACGCTGAATCAAAAATGGAAGGAGATACATACACTTCAACTTCCGCAGGGTAATTCTGCAAAGAATGATATCATTGTTAAATCTGTTGCTTGTTTGGGAGAAGCCACTATAGTTTTATTTCAGAATGATTGATTTGCTTTTGACATGTATAATCTACTGCTTCGCTAGAAGTTTGTTTAAACATAGGTTATGGGATAGTCATGTTACCAGTTTTCTAGTAAATCCATGCTGCACTCTTCATCCATTGAAATAGTTCCATTTACTCACACTTTGCCCATATCATATATAATTATTATAACTGACATTTGTTAATATTTAGGTCCCGCAGATCTATCAGTGAAAGTAGGTTAGAGAACAAGGCAACGAGAGCAACATTCAGCTTTAAAAGTGACGAAAGAGCAGAGAAGAGAAAAGAGGTAAATAACTTTTTCTTCATTCCATTTTGTTCTATGTGAAGATGCGTTGTATGATTTGAATATGCCATTTTACCCTATGTTAGGGTGCATTGTAAGTTAAAAATTTAGAAACCACTATCAATTTAATCTTCAGCATACACTTCAATGCTTTTGACTGAGACAAGTACCCTTGTATAACCCTTTGTTCAAAAATATGTGGCTATTACTTTGGGATTTTGTCTGTGGTATACTAGCGTGATATCATAAATTCCAATCTCAAACCCCTGTTTTAGTGTTTGTTGCGTATTGTTTCTGAACTTGATTAGAGGCCTCAGAGAAGAAGTGTGAATATATTTTTGTGTTATTTAGATTAATGTGGGTTCAGTAGTTTCGTTTGCTAGGGCCACCAATGCTGGGGAAGAAATCTAAATGTAAACTTTACCCAGATTACAGTATCAATCTAACAAGATGGGACTCATGTGATGAGATTTCAGTATGGTTTTAGTCATAATTTAAAAGTGTTATGCACTATAAGTGGCACTGAAATGGATATGGAAACCAGGGATGTCTTGTGCAAGGGATTTTGGCATGAGGTCAAATCCCTACACAACTTGAGGTGCCACCAGCAGTGACATGATGGATGGTGAGCTGGGTGAACTTGGTGAAGGTTGCATGACGAGTCTATATGTTTTAGGTAGCCTTGGTGACCCAACTTGTGGGTGGATGTTGCAAGATGATTAGGAGGGTATACTAGTCAAGTGTTGGCTATGAGGACCAAGGAACTGTACCTATTGAGGGGCAGAAGACCTACAAGATATTGCAATGCATGCTTTGGTTGAAGATGACACAATCTAGCAATGGTGGTGAATAGTGTGTTATTTGGTCTGAGGCAACAATTTTGATGAGTGTTCTAAAGGTATGAGAATACTTGTCTCTCCCAGGGGCATCGGCTTTAGGGACTATTAAGTGTAATTACATTGGGAAATCAGTTGTTCAAGTGTAACTGGCTTGAGGGAGGTGGTGGTTGAACATCACCTATGCTTGGGTGGCGATGGAGGGACATTGCCTATAGTGGAAATGAGCACTCAACATTCTGCCCACTCTAAGGTGCCTAGCTGGTGTTAGGTCAGGATATGTTGAGTAGGCATAATTTGGATGATAAAAGCATTTGATGGACATGCCCAACTAGCAAGGTAACATAGGTGTAGCACAGTGACTAGGCTTCTTAAGTGGTGTGGGATGCTCGATTAAAATGAAAAATCTTGCCTTGTGTGGACATGGATATGGCAAAGTTTCATCAAAGGAAGGATATGATATGGTGGGAAAACAAATACAATACACATACCCTAGTAGAAGTATTCCACAAAACATAAAAAATTTAGATTATCATTCATCAAATAGAAGTCTAAAAGAAAGTTATCATTGTACATCATCATCGCTACTAACTAGGATCATACTTATTTAAAGTTTACAATGTAAATACAAATAAATATGTGCAGCTTTTGAAATGAGTATCACACTATCAAGATTCAAGAATGAAAATGGAAAACTCGAGAGGAATCCCAAACCCTTACGAAACATCAATTTCTACTCCAACAGTACCCCAAAGTCTCAAACCCTCAAGCACAGAACTGCCCGATGCCAACTTCTCTCCACAACGAATAACATTCAAATTGTATTGAGTGTCGGTCTGCTAAAGGGAGGCCCATGAGACTTTATTTTTAATTTATGATGGTCCCCTTTACAGTTAGGGTGGTTGTGTTTCCTTATGTTTTTTTTCTTTAGTTTCTATAACGTTTTTTGCCATTTTATCGGGTCGAATTGCGGGCTTTTTGGCTGATAGGTTTCTGTCATCTGAAATCGTGAAACGTTTAGCATGAGTGCATGAAACGACACTGAAATCTGATATGTCATCTCTGGAATCTGATACAGCGTTGAGACATTTCAGGGGGGTAACCTCTCTGTTTCAGACTCTGAAACGCACAACGGTGTTTCAGGCATCTCTGGCAGATGTTTCCCGTAGCACAGGCCTTAATTGAGAAATCATTCTTGGAGTGTTTTGTTTTTGACGGTCTTTGAGCATTGTTGATGTATCATTTTGAAAATGGAACAAATAAACTGGCTGGATAAAGGGCTTGTATGTCCCATCGGCTGCTTCTGTTCATTTTATAATTTACTCCATAGCTAGATAAATGATGATGTCGTCTGCAAAGTGTTTGATTTAATTCTTTTGATTTACTCCAGTTCTATATGAAATTGGAAGAAAAGATGAATGCCAAGGAAGCCGAGATGAATCAGATTCAAGCAAAGACACAGGTTCGCCTCAAGTTTGATTTTATGAGTTCTAGATATAGCTTCTGGTCAGTATGTGGTTCTCTTTGTAAGATGTATAAGCAAGGTTTAACTCAATCAGTTTCTTCTTACACAGACAATCTAGAGAGTAGTGGTCTAGTCGAATACTGTTCTTTGTTTCATTTCAAGATTATTTCATTTCTACATTGTGAAGCTGAAAGGACTAGATTTTGGTCATGATTTTTGGTTGGCTGGTAACATCTTTTAGCTTTATTCTATTGCTTACTCAGGAAGAAATGGAGTTTGAAATCAAGCAATTGCGTAAGAGCCTTAATTTTAAAGCCACACCTATGCCTACCTTTTATCAGGAAGGAGTACCGCCAAAAACTGAGTCAAAAAAGGTGAAGAGTACTGGAAAGGAACACGGAGTTCCAAACATCTGCTGATCGTTTTCGAATAATGGGGTTTTCTGAACATAGCATCTCATATTTCTTTAACATCAAAACTTTCCATGGCAGCCGTTGGTTCTCCATATGTATAAGCATCTGTTTTAAATACCGCATGCTTGGAAATGCTGTGCAATTATAATCCTCTGAGATGAACATAGTCATTGACTCGAAATCTTTTTTCGTCTCATATTTGTATCTTATAGTCTAATAAGTTTTTCAATGATTGTTGTAGATTCCAGCACCAAAGATTGGAAAGAAGAGTTCTAATTCTGGGGCAGATTCGGACAGTAGCTCTGCACGAACCCATAAGTTTTCTGGGCCTGTGATCAAGAACAGTAGTTTAACAGAGAAGCATGCCAACTTCAGAGAGAAAAATGTGCAGGTTCCAGTGGCTAGTATTAACAACCCTCCTAGAAAGGCACAAAAGGAGGCAGGCTCTACAAATATATCAACTATAAAGCCCATAAAATCGAGGCATTCAAGTAATGCAAGCTCTAAAACAGAAACCTTAAACCCTGCTAGAGTCGAGAACTCTTCAACAAAACCTGTTTGTAATGAATTGGAAGTAACAGTATCCAATACCGTGGAAAATCCATCTGCAGATGGAGAAAGTTGTGGGCAAAGTGCCGATATCGCTTGTGATAAAATATCAGCAGTTCATATTCATAATGACAGCCAAATGGGTGCTGGGCAGCAGGACTTGAAAGATGGAGTTACAGCTAACAGTGAAATCACCGAAGATAAGGTTGAATCAGAGATCATTGCTAATGGTGAAGATAAGGTGGCAGTACAAAAGACAGACAATGCCAAAGAAAAGGTTGGGATTAAGAACAAAGACATTAGCAGCATGAGTTATGGTCCTGCTTCCAGGGGTAAACCAAGATCACAGCGACATGTTTCTACATCTAGCAGCAATCAAGAGTACTCTAAAAGCAAGATCGTTAAAACCTCCAAACGTGAACTGCAAAAGATTGCAACACCTCGAGAAAGTGAAAAGGATGAAGATGCACCAAATACCTCTGGGAAACGCGGTGTTAAAAGCAATCCGGGACTGTCTTGCTTAGTTACAGACATAGCTGTATCCTAATAGATTAGTCAACCTATTATTGTCAGGATGAGAGGCAATGTTTATCAGAATTGAGGTATATTTGTAGTCTATGGCCTGAAGCTAATGATTGCAGTCAGGCGGATGAATCATTTATAAATTATCTTTGGCTGTGTAAGGTCAGAAAGGTTCAAATTCATCTCCAGCTTTGAAGGCCTGATGACGACGCACACACACTGGACCAGTATTCTGCACTAATGAACTTGTGCTCAAGAAGCTTTCTTAATTCTTATAAACATGTGTATGGTATAGGATTTGTATAATTTAATTAAGCTCTTGGTAGCAAGTTTTACATTCTCATGAACTGCAACATTATGTTTTTGTTTTGCATGGGAGGCTGCCCAGCGTTTTGATCGTTAAATTCTTTTTCCCTATATCCATTGCTTGCACTGCAGAGACGAAGCTATGCATTCCAAAATTGGATATTTCTTCGTCCAAAGAAAATATATATGTTATTACTGGTAAAACAGATTACATTGAGATCAAACTTAGTGTTGGGCAGTATAATGAAAATTAATTAGGTTTGAATCAACTAACTATGAAGACAGCTTTTGAGCAGTTTTGAACTAATAATACATAGAAAACGGTACCTCCTTATCAAATTATCTGCTAGCATGTCCATAAATGCTCTTCAGGAAGGTTGGCGCGTTGAGTTGCTACAAAGAACTCTTTTGGGAACGAGGGGTGAAGGCCGGGAGAATTCGTTTCACAGGGTCGTGCTTAATACTGCTTGCTTCTAGGTTTTGTTTAGGACTACGATTGCTTGCTCAACATAAACTGAATTTCTGTTTTGTCAAATTTGTATAAATCACGGTCTTGCAGGATAGTTTGATCAGAACTGGGACCGATTGAACAACGTTTGTTTTTAATTTTTTCAAATCATTTAAATTATGGTCTTTCAGGGCAATTCGATTAGGCTCTTGACCTGCTTGACCCTTGTCGACCCACCTTTCGACTTTGAACCCATTTGGGAGCATAGCAAATCACCAAAATGTAGGTTTACTTGGAAAGTCTGTTATTTAATTATCTATATTTAAAGCTTCAAGCCACCTGTACCATAACATTTGCGCCCAATAGCACCCACAAAAATACGCTCAACACTATTTTTATGCTAATCGCAGGTAAGGCAAGCTTTTTGCTCCGAATTCCTGGGTGTGCCTTGGTAAAAGAAATCCTTTTCAAGATGTTAAACCTCGTATTGGTGGGAGGTTTCACATTAGTGATTTTCATCACATTGATGGAGATTGCTGCTATTGCTGCTATGCTAGTACCCTCGGACCATTGGACTGATTGGAGAGTATATTTCATGGAGCCTTTTCTCTGAATGACATGGATTATTTGATGGAGGTTTTTGGTTGGGGAAGTCTCACTTCTCTTTGGTGAGATGATTATGCTTTCTGCTTCTGTGGTCATTTCACTTGTGCTTGTCTTGTTGATCACCTCTTGGTTGTATATTGGATGGTTGTGGAAAATGCTATCTCATTATTGTATGATATATATGCATATCTTGGATATGAATGATGGTCCTAGCACTCCCCCTCCCCACACCCCCTCAAGGGGTTAGGTGATAGTGGTAGGAGGTAGGTGTTTTATGATGTTGTTGACGCTGCCTAGTGATTTTGTGTTGATGTATGATATTGGTGTCACTCGGATGGGATGTTGCACATGCTTCTCATCTGTTGGATATGTGATGAGGGACACACTTGATGATTAGATGGGTTATCAATTTCTTATGCTCCTTTCTCTTATAATGTTGCTATGGGAGGGTGATTCATCTCACCTATGTGGTATTTCCTAGGTGATATAACTTAAATGATGTAACATTTGTTAGACATCACTTGGGGCAATGTGTTTGATGATGTTAGTATTTACATGGATGCACTTTTTCTAAAATTGAGTTAAAGTTGGTGTTTTGGGGGGAGGAGGAGAGTGGGGGAGGATTTATGATTTGGTGAACCCTTTTTCTTAAGGTTTGATGATGATTGTTGATGTAATAATCCCTTGGTGGTGGTGCACCTTAAGTTGGGCTTAATGTTTTTTTTGTTACCATGGTGAGGTTTTTACTGCAAAGAACATCTTTTATTTACACGGTACAACACTTTATCACAGTGCAAACCTCATTGACACACATGTTTGTAGAGATTTAATTTGATGGTGACTATTTGGAGGGGGGCTATGGTTATATTTGAGCATTAACCTTTCTGCACACATGTTGAGGTTGATTCAATTATAAAATAAATATATTTTTCCAAATAAAGGTCAACATCTTGGGTGCCCTACATATTGGCTTTCTTTTCACACTTGGAAGGATAGTTAGAGTTGGTTAAGGCTTTCTTTTGGTGCACCCCCTTATTGGACACGACTTTCAAGATATGCATTATTTTATTTGTTACTTGGAGAGGTTGGCACACTAATATAGTGTGCACTCTCTTGGGTTGGTTGGATATCTAGACACACCTCTCTTAGGTGCTCTCATATTTATTGCATGGTCTTCTTTGACTTGGCGCACGTGCACACACACATATGTATAGACGCAGTCTAATCATTTTACATTTTGATTTTTTTCACTAGAATTTGATAATATAAATTTTTGTCTTATTATAATTTTTCGTTGTTTAAATTACATTTTTGAATACATAAAGAGATACAATGCCTTGAGAAACCCATGGATTATTTAGATTGTACAACTCAAACCTGCAATTCCAACAAACCCGTCCCTGAATTTGGGTCTGGAAAATATAACTACAGTGATATCAACTATTCTATATTAGTCTAACTATACCATATTTTGGCATTAAAAAGGGCCAAAATATAGAATAACTAAACTATGCTGATATATATATTCTCAACAACAATGCTTGAAGCCATTACACCAAAGTTCATCATGTCACTTATAGGAATTGAACCTATGGGTGGGGAGGATCCCAGGCCAAAATATAGAATAACTAAACTATGCTGATATATGTATATTCTCAACAACAATGCTTGAAGCCATTACACCAAAGTTCATCATGTCACTTATAGGAATTGAACCTCTGGGTGGGGAGGATCCCATTCATTCCAACCACTTGAGATAAACCCAATTGACAATTTATTCATTATGAGTTCAACATATCATATGGGGGAATTGAACTTGAGTGGGAAGAATAATAATATTTTTCTCTACTAGTGCATCTAAACCCATGGTTATGGAGGACATTTATTGAGAGGAGTGTGGCATACTTAGAGACCTATGTCTTTTGCATTCTCTTCCCTGATCTCCTTTCTATATTTGGAGATTCTTCTTGGAGGGTGAACATGTGGGAGATTTCTTGTTATTTTTAGATTTTCTTCGAGGAGCACATGTGGAGACTTTTTTACTTGTTATATTGGGATTTGACCCCATCCTTTCTTGTGGAGAATTGTATCTAGTTGGCACTTTGACATTCATCCATGGAATTGGTTGCCTTGGGGTTCATGCATGTTGATTGGTTGCATGCATCTTGTTAACTTCTTGCTATTTTTGGAGATGGCGGTTGTAGAGAATTATTTTATTAGCATTCTTCGAAGGCACATTCATGCGCACTATTGGAATTTCATTGAGTTTAGTGCCTATTTTGTTGGTGCACCCCCTTCATGAGTATTATTTGGTACATACCTCACTCTATTTTTAGAGGCAACAAGTTGGCTTGGAGTGGTTTATGTTCACTTATGTTTGATTTGGTCAACCATGGATTGAGGAGAAATCTAACTACAATATTATAGCATTCGTGAGTTATTTATAAGGATACTAACAGATGAATGTATGAGAGAAGAGATTCATTTTATAAATAGGGACTCTCTTTCATTGTAATGTTGTTGGGAATTTGGGGATTGAGGAGCTACTCTCTTGCAACTACATTGTACATATTTTTGGCAAGCTTAATTAAAGCTTTGAGATTACATTCTATAATATGTGAGCCTTAATTTTTGCATGCTTTTAGTGTTGGATAACTGTAGGAACCTCTTGCAAATAATATTTTTATGAATCCGTTGTAATGAAATATTCATCGTTTGGGTAGGCATAATGTTAAGAAGTTTTCTCATTTCCTTTTACTGTTATATTTCTGCATATATTAATCTTTCACCTATCAAACAAAGTGGTCATCATAATTAATATATCATTGTTGAGCAACACCTTCATCAACTTGTTCAAGAGTGGCTTGATAGGGCTCTCCAAGAGTTACCTCTACAATAATTTCCACTTCTATTAAGATTGATTGTAGCATAGCAATACTTTCCTTAATTATTCACAAAATAGCCTCTTCAGAATGATGTTCCTTGACTCCATTTTGCTCAAGATTTGGTAGGCACTAGTCTTGGAGTTTCCATCACTCTTATTATTCTCAAACCACTCATATTTTCACCACTTATACAACTATTTGTTTTATTAAGGCTTACTCTTCAAGCATCACCTAGAATTGTTAGAAATGAATTAACAAAGCAATGAAATACACAAAATATTTCGGAAACAAAAATTCAAAACCACATAAAACAAGAGAGACATAGATATACGTGGTTCACCCAATTTGGGCTATGCCCACGAAGAAACAACCAGTCCTTTTTTTTATATTAACCAACAAAATGAAGAGATACCACTGTTACACAATATTTTGTTATGCCTCTTGTTCACTTCCTGTTCCATATCCCGAAGTACCAAACATTGACTACTGTACAACATATCCATCATGACATATAAACCAAAATCTCCTTGAAGAATCAAAGGAAAAGTGCGTTGATTCCATCTTGAAGAAGGTTATCTAAAAACCTAAATTTTAGCTTCAGCGCGCTTTGCTCCACTACCTGCCCGTGATGATGGTAGGTTGCATAATTATACACTAGTGCTGCTAGTGGGAGTTTTGATAGGAAAACCCGCGCTGAACCTCTTCTGGCAGGTTTACCCAAATGGGAGGAGGAGCTTCGTGCGCTAGAACCTTCGAGAACAAGTTAGATACTGGTTGTTGTTTATATGGTCGAGCTCTCCCATTTGGATCTCTTGATCTTATCATCATGGACTTTCCCTTGAGATGTGGACCTTCCTCCCTCTTTTGTGGATCCCTAACTCCCTTCCCTTCCTATAAATTCTCTCCCTTCCATCCCCAAATAGATGGTCATTGATTGTTGCATCTTTATGCTGAGATTATGATTACATGCTACCCATTCTAGCTTGGAGAATGAGCGCTTGAAGAGTTTTTGTTTGGACTTGGACATCGACCAAAAGGAGGTCTCCAACATCAAGGCATAAGTTGTAAGCTTCCCTTTTTAGCTTATTAATATATACATCTGAGGTTCACTTTCCATAATTATGTAAATGTTTATGCTTTTAGCCTAATGCTCCTTGATCTATTAAGTAGTTTATGTTTGATGTATACCGTATATGCTCTTGTATCTTGCATAGCTCTTCGATCTTCATTGCAGGTACTCAGACGTGAAGAACAAGTAAGGAGCAAGGCTTGGAGTGAAAGGTTCAAAGTCATTTCCAAAAGATTGAGCGATTAACACCAGAGCGAGGTAGGTTTCTCCTTCTCTATGCACTTGTTAAACATAAACTAGGAAAGTGTATGTTTGTTTAGTTTGTTGCTAGACCCACTCATTGGACTAGAGGGATCACCTTTATCCGCAGAGGCGATTTACCTTCACAACAAAATGGTGACTTCGTTGGGGAGGCTATAACCTTTTCTTCCACTTTTCTCAACTGATTTCTTGATCAGTTTGACCGACCATCGTGTTCTCAGTTAGTTTGGGTCTGTATAGGTTTGCACAATCACTGGTTGCTGCTTTTTGCTCTGATAGTCGCGCTCCCAGCACGCTTTCTCTTAAAACAGTCGCGTTGATCACCTATTTAGCACTAGTTTAGCCATAACAACTGCGTTGATCTCTGAGATTGGCAAAAAACCTAGGGTTTCTCTGTCAAACTCAGTCTTCTTTTGTCTTGCATGATTGGATTTATTAATGTTTTGATTGATTCCCTGATTTCATTAGCAAATTCTTACTTTTTTGAACTTTTAGGTGTTTGAGTGCAATTGGATTGAATTTAGGGTTTATAGGTTTGATTGTCACTTGCTGCTTGTGAGTGTCATTAAGTCCATGGTTTGTTGATTGTTTAGGTCTAATTATTTGGTAAAATCATTTGAAACATTGATTCACATTAGTTTTGGTTTGTCTTGCACAAATTTGCTTTTCATTTGTATTAGGTCATCTTGCATTTGAAATTCATCTTTGTCATTCATCAATCATAGATTACATTGTTTGGTTTATGTTATCACTCAGGTTGTCCCTAGGCTCCTGTTTAGGGATACGGCCGAGGTAACCACAAACCAATCTTTGGATTGCAGGTTCTAGCCCACCTGCAATCAGAGAGGGCTCTCTCTTAATGATTCAACTTTGTTGATGATTTTATGCTAGCTTTTAGCTCAGGGGTTTTTGTTTGTATTTGGATGGAAGGTAGAAATCTCAAGCAAAGAGGCAAGGTAAGGTGTGATAAGTTTCAAACCATTAGGCATGGAGTCATGGATTAAGGCTTTCTATTGCGTTTTCTTGGTCACAAGAGGATTAAGGAGCGGGATAGCCACACATGATACAATTATCAATCTACTGAAAGGATGGAATGAAAATCAGAGATGAAAAGCAAAGGAGAATCATTTCATCATACTGAAAAAGAGGAGAAGTGGATGAATGGTTATCTAGGAGCAGTTAAGAATTCCTAAACTCTCATTCATATGTGAAAGAAACAGCGTAAACAAGATCATTTAAGTATACATGTTCATAGCTATTTCTGATGAAAACATGAAAAAGTGCAGAAATTGAGCTTATGGTGTATTTAAACAAATCCTAAGCTATTCTTCTTTTCTGCAATTTAGATGGCGTAACGGTGGTAAAAACATGAAAATTGACAGGGTTGAAAAACACTTATTGAATCATGTAGAAGCACAGGAATTCCGTAATCACTCCTTGGCCAATTAAACACATCAGGCAGTTTCAAAATCCATGCTTTCAGCAGTCTTTGATTATAGAAAGTATGACAGTTATAGTGTGGGTCTCTGCTTGAAGAAAATGTTGAGAAGAAGATTAAGCAATGTCTTCGACTCACTAACCAACTAACCCCTCACTACATCTTTCAGGACGGTATATATAAGCAAAATATCAGAAAGTCATTTATTACAATTGACCTAAACAGGTCTACTGAAAAGCTTTTCTAAAACCTAAGTGTTGCTGGAATTAAATGCAGGTAAGTCCTTTGGGCTGCGCTAGAGGCAGCTGAATCGAAAGGAGTGCAATGTGGCCCTTGGAGGCTCGATACGGTGCTGTTGGGGTAACTGTGCTTCGGGATCTGTAGTTCTGTTCTGGTGTGAGTTAAATGTGCAATAATTATGATTTGAGGGTTTTTGAGTGACATCGCCCTCTTTCTTTGACTTTGCTGGAAGGTATTAAATGTTCTCCTGCTTTGGGCCGCTGCTTAAGATTTTCGCTGATACTCTTTGTCGCTACATTGATGGCTTTCACCGCCTGCTGATACTCTTTGACACGCTTGTTCCCTAATGATTTGATCTGATACACTTTAATCTCTGTCATTGGTCCTTTGCTATCTTTAAACCGGATTAATTTGGCAAAATCGGGCGATTTCGGGCTTTTTCGGCGCAAAGCAGACCAAGGAATCAAAAGATTCCCCAAAGATTCCCAGAAATGGCCTATTTCCCGTAGCGATGCGCGATTGCACATCGAAAACTACCTCTGTTTCTTGTTCTGGAGCTCCGAAGTGCAATTTTTCTTTCTGCGCGAATTTTTGGCTTTCTGGCTGCTGACGTCAGTAGTACGGTGGATGACGTCAGCGGTGGGTCCCTAGTACAGATGTGACATGGTGGGGCGCTCATACTTGAAGGCGATGCGATGAAACTCTCTGATGCGATTGCAATATCGCATCGGCGGGGAACAGGAAGGTGTTTTAGTTGGACAGGCGATGCTTGCGATTGTCGATCGTCGATATTGCGATATCGCATCGGGTAATGACGGATGGGTCATAACTTATATGGTGAGAATACTGTGATCTTGCGATGCGAGCTGGCTTACTAGGGTCTGCGGAGTGTTAAGGAAGTCGGTAAGGGGTTTATTGCGGTCGGACGGAGTGAGTAAGTGGGTCAGAAAGGCATTTGAGGCTTCGGAAGGGATCCGATAACCTAAAAAGGGTTTTATACTTTGGAAGGAGTCCATTGTATATGGAAAATGGTTTGAAGGGGCAGCGTGAGGACTCTTGCTAAGTTTCAGGTAAACTGAGCAATTCCCGAGGGTACTTATGGTTATTTTTCAACCAGGGGGAGGGATATTTACATAGGGGATGATTTACATAGTTTTAGTAGGGGGATGGGAAAATATAGGGAGTTAAATAATAATACTAGTTAATATGGATATGGTAAGAAAGCGCTAAGTTTGGGAGATCTTAGGCTGTTACGAGGGAATAGAAGCTTATAGAGAGAGTATGGAGTATCTTTGAGCAAAGCAGATCTTCACCCAAGCTACTGATATGGAAATGATGGAACTTAAGAGGTGTCAAGCAGATCTTGACCTCTTTTTGGGGAAATTAGTTAATTATTGGAGGAGATGAAGAAAGGAAGTTAGTTATACCTGTTTTTGAGCTTCTCGCATAGAACTGCCTGGTGATTGTGTCCTGAGTAAAGATGACACCTGGAAACCTGGAACTGATCAACAATCAAGATTCAGCAACCTCAAAACTACCTACCCAGCCTACTTACCTAACATTTTTTCTTCTTTTGGTTTGGGTGCACTTAGACTTGCAAACCCATCATTTCAATTTTTCTTTTTCATGCTTTCATATCTACAGACTACCCTTATTTCATCCGAGGGCCCAGATTAAGCTGTTGGGCTCCTTTGATTCTCTACCTATCGAAGAATCTGCCAAGATTAAGCTGTTTGGACAGATTTTCATTCTCTATATTCTAAAACAGGAAATTTAAACCTAGGGAGACCAAGATTAAGCTGTTTGGACCTCTCTTTAACTAAAAATTGTGCAACACCAGAATAACTTCTCAAAATTTGGAAGGCAGTTAAATGAACTCTGAGTAGCCTTCTTCACTTGGAGACTGTTAAGCAAATATGGAGCATTGCAGCATGCAAAGTATGACATATTTGGCCTGTAAAATTGTCAATCATGAAATATGAGTAACCTGCTGCAGCAGGAGGCTAACAGTGGCTACACTTGGGGATGGCTTTTCCACGCGAAAAGTCAAGAACAGCAGGTCAGAATGCCTTGTTTCTTCTGTTATTGCTCTGTTTTGAACGTCTTCTTCCTGACTGTTGGATTGATTTGAACTTTTAGAGTGGTAACAACTCTTTCCTTCACTTGTGCTGCTGTTGAACTGTAAAGCACTGCCTGCTTTCTTCTGCATGCTCCAGCATTATGGATTCTTACAAAAATCAAGACACTGGTATATACAAATATGTACAAAATAAAACACCGCCTGCTCTTTTCAATCAAAAGGATCACTGTAGTGCTTTAGCATTCGGCCATTGACCGGGCCTTCTTCAGTTGTGCTGCCATCTGGAGATTTGAGAAAATATGTATTATTGCCTTGCACAACGCTGATAATGTACGGACCTTTCCACAGAAAATTGAATTTTGCGTGTTTGCCCTTGTCTTCTCTTCGTGAATCCCATCTTAGAACTTTGCTACCCACCAGAAATCCTCTGCTTTGGTCTTCTTATCAAACATTTTCTTGAGTTTTTCCTGCAGTATTTGAGCTCTGTTGAAGACTTGTTCTCTGGTTTGCTAAAGGTGAATGGTTTGATTAACTCTTCTCTGCATGTCATTCGGTTCAGCCTGAATTTCTTGCAACAATTTGATAGTAGGTATTCCCAGAGATGAAGGGAATTGGCTTCCATGCCATAGACAAGTTCATAAGGGCTCATCCCAATGTATTTCTTGGTGGAAAGTTTGTCTGCCCACAGAGCATTTGTGAGCTTCTTGTGCCAGTTCTTTTTGTTTTCTTCCAGCAGTTTCTTTATGATATTGATTAGGCTTTTGTTGGAAGACTCGGCCAAGCCATTACCTTGAGGGTAGTAAGCTGTGGAGTGGCCTAAGGTGATGTGGTATTTATGGAAAAAGTTGATTATTTTTTTGGATTTGAAAGCGGCCGCGTTGTTAGTGATAACTTTCTCAGGACAGTCGAATCTAGAAAGGATATTGCTTTCAAGGAATTGGATAATGGTGGAGTCATTGGCCTGCCTACATGGGATGGCTTCAATCCACTTAGTGAAATAATCGGTGGTTGTTAAAATCCACTTGTGTTGGCCTGAGGAAGAGGGATGGATTTCTCCAATGAAGTCAAGACCCCATTGTTGAAAAGGTTTCTCGGTTGAAATTGGCTTGAGGGGCAAGGGCAGTAGTTTTCTTTTCCCTTCAAAGATTTTGCATTTGTGGCATGAGGCAGTGAACTTATTTACATCTGCAAATAAAGAGGGCCAGTAATAACCAGCCCGTAAGATCTTGTTCGCCGTGGATTTCCAATATAAGTGTCCTCCACAGTCTCCTGCATGGAATTCTTTCATGATGCTATTAGTTCCATTTATAGTTAAACATTTAAGCCAAATACCTTCATGATTTTTCCAAAATAAAGCACCATCTATGACACAAAAGTTTAATGATTTCATCCTTAAAAATCTTTTCTTGGTAGTGGACAATCCTGTGGGAGCACACAAGTTTAACATTACAAAGCAAATATCAGCGTACCAAGGGGATTGCATGAAGGTTTCACTGATCTGTGGAGTCGCCAGCTCCGGTTCATCATCCAGTTGATTAATGTCTAATGCTTGTAAGTTTGTTTCGGACATTAGTTTGGCTAACCCTTGTCCTTTTATGAGCTTAGTGGGCTTTATTTCAATGTCGTATTCAAGGATGTTGGCAATCCATTTGCCTCTTTTGCCTTCCGGTCCCTCTTGAGTTAGTATATCCTTTACAACAGCATTAGGGACATAGGCAATCACATGGGAGTATAGGATGTAAATTCTGAAATCTTTGATGGCTTTGACCAAGGCGTAGGCTTGCTTCTCCATGATCTGAAATTTCAAGGGTGCGTCTCTCAAATCTCGGCTGAAGAATGCAATTGGCTTCTTGTTGCCCTGATCATCTTTCTGCAGAAGGACAACAGCTATAGTGTGTTCGGATGCGAAGGAAAAAATGATAAAATCTCTGTCGAATTGAGGACTGGTGAGGACAGGTGTTTGAGTTAGGGCAGTTTTTATACTCTCAAAAGCCTGCTTGGCTTCAAGAGACCATCTTACCTTGGCATCCTTTTTCAGCATGTTGCTTAATAGCCTTATTAGCTCGAGTAGATTTGGGATAAATCTCCTTAGGAAGTTGACCTTTCCGAGGAATGCTTGCAATTCTTTTATGTTTCTTGGATAAGGGATTTGAAGGATGACTTGAATTCTTTCCGGGTCAATTCTAATCCCATCTTTTGATATTATGTGCCCTAAAAGTTTGCCTTCCTCCAGGGCAAACAGGGACTTCTTAGGGTTCAAGGAAATGTCATATTTCCTACATGTCATGAAAATTTTCCTTAAGTGCTTAAGGTGCTCTTGGTCGGATTTGGAGAATGGGGTTAGGTCATCAAGGTAAACTACAAGGAAATCATGTATCTCCTTAGCAAACGCAATATCCATTTCCCTTTGAAAGGTAGCATCGACGTTTTTTAGCCCAAAAGGCATTTTAACGTACTTGAATGTTCCCCAGGGTGTGGTAAAAGTTGTCTTGTCCTGGTCATCCGGGTGAACAAGGATTTGGTTAAATCCTAAAAATCCATCTAGTAAAGAAATTCTAGAGGAACCCACTACTCTTTGCAAGATATGATCCATTTTGGGCAACGGGTAGTGGTCTTTTAGAGAGACTTGGTTTAAATTTCTCAAGTCTACACACAGTATTATCTCTCCCGTTTTTTTCTAGTGGGCACTAAGCTAGACACCTATTCAGAGAATCTGATGGGTGCTATGATACCTGCTTCAAACATTCTCTTTATTTCTTTTTCAATCAAGGGAAGAAGCATGGGGTTGATTCTTCTAAGTTTTTATTTGAACGGTTTTTGATTTGGTTTTAAGGGAATGGTATGTTGGATTACTGAAGTATCATAGGACTTCAAGTCCTCGTAACTCCAGGCAAATACATCTTGGAATTCCTTGAACAAATCCACATATTTCGGTTTTTGGTCACGAGGTAGATTTTTGGATAATTTAATCATTCTGGGGTGTTTTGTCGTTCCTATGTTGTGTTCTTCTATGGCATCCTTCAAAGGTTCCATTTTTGGTTTTTTGGCCACATCGTTGTCATCAAACATGTCTTCCAATGGAGTAAGGCCGGCAGGCAGAACATTACCTTATAGATTAATAAACTCATTCTTTATCTTGGTCGTTTCCTCTGAACAAATTTGTTTCAGCTGTCCTATGTTTGTACTGTCGAAAACAGTTGGGCTTAGGATTTGTTTAGCTGTTGCAACTATTAAAGTTAGGTGGTTTTCTTCTGCTAACTGTTGTGATTCGGCCATCGCATCCATGTCAATGTTTATGTTGGAGAATTCTTCCTCCAGAGTTAAGAAATTGTTAATCTGGGTATCATCTTGGAATATCTGCCAATCCTTGACATTGTTGGGGACCGAAGGTCTGTGTTTTATTTCAGCAGTGAAATGGTGATTTGGTTCAAAGGGAAGCTTGCATGTGCTAGCGAAGGTGGCTAGGCTATGGGCGTGAATATTATAGTCTCGTGCAATTTTGGCCAGCTCAAATTCACTGAAGGCGTTGAGCAGTTCGGTGGCAGCAACTCTGTAAGCTCTCATTCTACTATCATTAGCGACAAAGTTACCTTTTATCTATTGTATAATCAAGTCTGAATCACCTAGGATAGATACGGTAGTAGCTCCTAGGGTTTTGAGCAACTTTAGGCATAAGAGAAGGGCTTCATACTCGGCCATATTGTTTGTGCATTTGAAATTGAGTCTATATGCATGGCCTTGTGCGTGATATCACGAGTATTGTAAATCCACACTCCAGCCCCTGCTCCTAACTTGTTAACTGAACCATCAAACTCCAAATACCATGTGGCTTCTCGTTTGAGGTTTGTATTGAGAGTTTGAGCTGTTTGAGGAACGAGCGGACTGGTAATTTCTGTTTCGGGATTTTCTTCTTGCTGTTTGTTGGTTGCCATAGCTGTTGAGACAATTTCATGGGTATTGGCAACCATTTTCTCATTGACGTAGGTTCCTTGCTCCAAAGATAACAACATATCATTAGTTGGAGGGCTGGTGTTATCATTAAATTAAATAAACGAATCCATATCAGAATGGATTGAGTATATTGGAAAATTTTGGGGTTTTTCCTCAATGCTTACCACATATTTCATTAATGCTTCTCTATATAGTCTCTTTGGTTGCCCAAAGACAGATATAGTAGCATAAGAGAGGTCGAGTTGAAGGGATCCTTGCAATTTTGCTCCCCACGATCTGGATAGAAGCATACCATACTTTGTGGGAATGTCGGCTACTACTGCATCCATTAAGATTGTCTTGTTGGGGAATTGGACTAGAGAGACACAAAGGTCTTTGATCAAGCCTAAACATTTGACCTGACTTGAATCAAAGGAATATAGATCTTTGTAGGGCCTGGTGACATCGAGATTCAACTTTTCCATTACAGCTTTGGGCATAAGGTTATATGAGGCACCTGAGTCAAACATAACATTATGCAGTATTTTGTCATGTATGTGCAGGCTGACATAGAAAGGTGGAACAGGTCCGTATGTTGTTTTTTCGTCAACTTCTGGCCCGAACAGTAGTTCAGGGGTATCATCTAAAACATTTACATCATCCCTTACTTCTGGTAATTGAAGCGACCTTTGAATTTGTTGTCTATATACATCATGCTTAGCCAGTTCTGAGAGGGGCATGGAAATATTGAGTTTTCCAATCTCTGCTTCTAAACTGAATGGTTTTTCCAATGAGTTCTTGGTGTTGACAGTGGTGAATTTCTCTTTTTCAGGCATACTCTCTATGTTTTCTTTTGGAATGTCAGTGTCACGGTGTGTGACCGTCTGTGGTATCTCTGTTTTGGGAAGATGTTCGGGAATGCTCTTCAGATCTTCTTTTGGATAGGAGGGGGGCAGAGGCTGATCAATAGGAAAACGTGTATCTGTTACATCCTCCATAGTAACCTGATGAGGGTTTGGGACAGGGCTGTCAGCTGGTTGATTGTTGGTGATCTTCCCTTTAGTTTTGTTGAGCTGTTTGCTATGTTTTGTTCTGCTAGGTGGGGGAACATCAATAGTCCTTGTTCTTAATTTGTATTGCTTGTGTACCTCGTATATAGCGGTATCATATCCTTGTTTAAAGTCAAAGGACTCTCCCGACTTGGTGCGGAATTGTTTTATATCAAGGTATGGTCGGTCTTCTTCCGTGAGGAAGATTGGCTGTTTGTTTTTTGAATCTATCAGGTTCATATGCGTCCCGTCTGTGGGCTCAACGGATGTAGATGCCTCCACATAGTTTTCTTCAAAAGGAGGCCTAATATCGTGGTTCGGACTGGCCCTACCAACGTTTGAGTTTTGGGTTTTTCTAAATTTTGGGTTCCTTATGGTATTGGGTTGTTGACCCTCCAATGAAGTTTTCCTCTCAACATTGTCTATTCTGTCTCCCAGCCTGTGCATGCCACTAATGACAACATCTAGCTTCTGATCGAAGGATGAGGGTTCTTCTTTGAAAGTGGTTCTTCTCTCAGTTCTAGTTCTGATTCTTTTAGCGATTAGATTTTCTTCCACACTCACTGCAGCGTCTTGCATTTCTGCGAGGCTTTGAGGGGCTCTTTCCCTTAATTGATACGCCATCTCGGCATCAAAGCCATCCGGCAATTTGTATAACGCGAGGTCAGGTGGAGGTCTTAAATTTTGTGGTATTGCATTGTAAACATTGTTAAATCTGTCACAGTAATCCAGAACAGCTTCCCCAGGTCCTCTCTTGATAGTATCATACTCGGATAGTATGTGCAAGCGGTCTTTCTTTTTCTCCCATCTGTTAATGAATGTCTGGTATAAGGCTTCCGGGTTTACTATAGAATTGGGTGGAAGTTCCCTAAACCAGGTTCTAACATCACCGGTCAAACTTTGGACAAAAATCTTCATTCTTACACTCTCATCGTCAATCTCATAACTCTCGAAATAATCCTGCATTTTCTTTGTATGATGTAGAGCGGTGCAGGAGGTTGTGCCATCAAAATAGGTGATTTTTGATTAGTAATCATGATGCATAGCCCCGGGATTAGCAGGCAATTGTAGGGGTGCATATCTAGCCATGATTACGGGGATAAGCGGAAAAGCTAGAGCTGCGGGGGTGACAGGAACAACCGGGGTAGAAGGAGCAGTAGTGGTAGTAGGAATATGAGATAGAGGTGTAGAGGAGCTACTTGGAGAAGAGGGTGATGAGCCAGGGGAACTTGGGGTTGACCGGAATAAAACTTTGACAGGGGTTGGTACACCGATTGGCTGAACTGTTTCGAGACTAGCAGCAGTTTGGTATTCTTTTTGCTTTTGTTTTCTAATGATCTTGGGGATTAAATTCGGATTTTCAACAACAGCTGGGTTGTTTGAATCAGGATTTGATCATGTATTACGCGTTTGCTTCTTAGGAGCCAGCTTCTAATCTATGTTTTCGGAATTTTTCTAAAAATCGCAACAACACAGGTCGACCGAGACCTTCACAGGTCGGTTTCTTCCTCTGTAGGGCTGCAGACTGGTTTAATGAATTTATCCGAGGAGGTCCCCAGTGGAGTCGCCATTATGTTATCACTCAGGTTGTCCCTAGGCTCCTTTTAGGGATACGACCGAGGTAACCACAAAACCAATCTTTGGATTGCAGGTTCTAGCCCACCTGCAATCAGAGAGGGCTCTCTCTTAATGATTCAACTTTGTTGATGATTTTAGGCTAGTTTTGGGCTCAGGGGTTTTTTGTTTGGGTTTGGATGGAAGGTAGAATTCTCAAGCAAAGAGGCAAGGTAAAGTGTGATAAGTTTCAAACCATTGGGCGTGGAGTCATGGATTAAGGCTTACTATTGCGTCTTCTTGGTCATAAGAGGATTAAGGAGCGAGATAGCCACACATGATACAATTATCAATCTACCGAAAGGATGGAATGATGGAAATCAGAGATGAAAGACAAAGGAGAATCATTTCATCATACTGAAAAAGAGGAGAAATGGATGAATGGTGTTCTAGGAGCAGTTAAGAATTCCTAAATTCTCATTCATATGTGAAAGAAACAGCGTAAACAAGATCATTTAAGTATACATGCTGATAGCTATTTCTGACGAAAACATAGAAAAATGCAGAAATTGAACTTAAGGTGTAGTTAAACAAATCTTAAGCTATTCTTTTTTCCCGCAATTTAGTTGGCAGAACAGTGGAAAAATCATGAAAATTAACAGAGGTGAGAAACACTTATTGAATCCTGTAGAAGCACAAGAATTCCGTAATCACTCCTTGGCCAATTGAACACATCAAGCAGTTTCGAAATCCATGCTTTCAACAGTCTTTGATTATAGAAAGTATGATAGTTACAGTGCGGGTCTCTGCTTGGAGAAAATGCTGAGAAGAAGATCAAGCAGTGCCTTCGACTCACTAACTAACCAACCAACCAACCCCTCACTACATTGTTCAGGGTGGTATATATAAGCAAAATATTAGAAAGTCATTCATTACAATTGACCTAAACAGGTCTACCGAAGATCTTTTCTAAAACCTAAGTGTTACTGGAATTAAATGCAGTTAAGTCCTTTGGGCTGTGCTAGAGGCAGCTGAATCGAAAGGAGTGCAGTTGTGGCCCTTGGAGGCTCGATGTGGTACTGTTGGAGTAACTGTGCTTCAGGATCTATAACTCTGTTCTGGTGTGAGGTAAATGTGTAATGATTATGATTTGAGGGTGTTTGAGTGGCTTCGCCCTCTTTCTTTGACTCTGCTGGAAGGCATTAAATGTTCTCTTGCTTTGGGCCGCTGCTTAAGATTTTCACTGATACTCTTTGCCGCTACATTGATGGCTTCCGCCGCCTGCTGATACTCTTTGACATGCTTGCTACCTGATGATTTGATTTGATACACTTTAAACTCTGCCATTGGTTCTTTGTTGTCTTTAAACCGGATTAATTTGGCACGATCGGGCGATTTCGGGCCTTTTCGGCGCAGAACGGGCCAAGGAATCAAAAGATTCCCCGAAGATTCCCCGAAACGGCCTATTTCCCATAGCGATGCGCGATTAGTGCTTTGCGCTAATTGCGCATCGAAAACTGCCTCTATTTCTTGTTCTGGAGCTTCGAAGTGCGATTTCTCTTCCTGCGCGAATTTTTGGCTTTCTGGCTACTGACGTCAGCATGACGTCAGCAGTACGGCGGATGAAGTCAGCCTGCGGTGGGTCCCTAGTACAGAAGTGACATGGTGGGGTGCTGATACTTTGAAGGCGATGCGATGAACTTCTCCGATGCGATCGCAATATCGCATCGGCGGGGAACGGGAAGGTGTTTGGTTGGACATTTTGGCGCTTACGACCGCTGATCGCTGATATCGCGATATCGCGTCAGGTGGCGACGGATGGGTCATAACTTGCATGGAGAGGATATTGCAATATTGCGATGCGATCTGGCTTTCAAGGGTCTGCGGAGGGTTAAGGAAGTTGTCAAGGGGTTTGTTGCGGTCGGAAGGGGTGAGTAAGTGGGTTAGAAAGGCATTTGAGGCTTCGGAAGGAGTCTGATATCCTGAAAAGGGATCTTATACTCTAGAAGGAGTCCATTGTATTTGGAAGATGGTTTGAAGGGGCAACATGAGGGTTCTTGCTAAGTTTCAGGTAAACTGAGCAATTCCCGGGGGTACTTATGGTTATTTTTCAACGAGGGGGAGGGATATTTACATAGGGGATGATTTACATAATTTTAGTAGGGGGATGGGAAAATATAGGGAGCTAAATAATAATGTCAGTGGTTAATATGGAGATGGTGAGAAAGCGCTAAGTTAAGTAGACCTTAGGCTGTTACGAGAGGATAGAACCTTTTAGAGAAAGTATGGAATATCTTTGAGCAAAGCAGATCTTCACCCAAGCTAATGCTATGAAAATGATGGAACTTAAGAGGTATCAAGCAGATCTTGACCTCTTTTGGGGAAGCTAGTTAATGATTGGGGAAGGTGGAGAAAGGAAGTTAGTTATACCTACTCTTGAGCTTCTCGCATAGAACTGACTATTGATTGTGTCCTGCATAAAGATGACACCTGGAAACCTGGAACTGATCAACAATTAAGATTCAGCAACCTCAAAGCTACCTACCCAGCCTACTTACCTAACATATTTTCTTCTTTTGATTTGGGTGCACTTAGACTTGCAAACCCATCATTTCAATTTTTCTTTTTCATGCTTTCCTATCTACAGACTACCCTTATTTCATCTGAGGGCCCAGATTAAGCTATTGGGCTCCTTTGATTCTCTACCTCTCTAAGAATCTGCCAAGATTAAGCTGTTTGGACAGATTTACATTCTCTATATTCTAAAACAGGAAATTTAAACCTAGGGAGACTAAGATTAAGCTGTTTGGACCTCCCTTTAACTGGAAATTGGCTATACCGGAATAAATTTTCAAAATTTGGAAGGCAGTTAAAATGAACTCTGAGTAGCCTTCTTGGCTTGGACACTGTTAAGCAAATATGGAGCATTGCAGCATGCAAAGTATGACATATTTGGCATGTAAAAATGTCAATCATGAAATATGATTAACCTGCTGCAGCAGGAGTCTAATAGCGTGTTTGAGATTTTTGTTTAAAATTGTGAATTAATGTCCGCAGAGCAGTAGTGTAGATTTGTGTCTTGTGATTTTGATTAAAAATTCATGAGAAGTTGAAAATATACAACCTAATTTCTACAACATACACTTAACCAGTAATGCAGGCATCACAAACTAGTCACATAATCAGCACATTAAACCAAAACTTGTGCTCATTGTTCTTCATTAAATAATAACACATATTTACATATCCATAGTACCAACCAAGTTAGGGACCTCCACATTCCACCCCACCATAGATTGGGTTGAACCAATTCTTTCTTTCCGCCAAATCACCCTCATGCCATATTCCAAGCCTAAATTTGGGATTACATGGGATAAAACAAAACATAACCAAATAGGGAATCCAAAGGAAAAGCACCTCCACCCTCAAGCCACAATTATTTCACCTAAAGCCAGGTCCATAAATCACCAAAACCATTAAACGTTGGATGCCTCAAAATTTCTTCACCATGCCCAAAGGATTTTTCCCATCCCCACCCACCTATCAAGGGCTCACTCGAAGAAAATCATCTCCACCCTCAATCCTTGGGATTTTTTGAGACCACCTCAATTAGATCTTTTATTGTGTCTTGCTTGTTGTCCAAGTGCTTTAGTGTTCTTTCTCCCTTCCTCTCTTTTCCCTAAACAGAATGCTAGAATGTTCTTTATCCTTTCTCTCTTTTCCCTAAAGAGAATGCTAGAATTTTCTCTCTCCAATTTTCTTTTCTTTTCTTTTCCTTTTTTTCCTTCCTTGCATGCATATTCTTTTACTATTTTTATCCTTTTCTTGTATCTTCCTCTTCCCCACTTGCTGAAGTGGAATTTATTTCATTTTCCTTTATTAATTTTGCATTTTTGGCTCGTGTCCTTACTGACCTATAATAATTAATTTGTCATTTATTTCCTTTTTCCGCTTGCCAATGCCAATTTCCATAGACAATAAATAATTAGCCACAAGTGGATCCCAATGTAATTCTTTCCCCGAATTCTTCCTTGTTTGATTTTTTTATTTTATAATGTCAATACATTGAAACCATTTGGATCTTGTCTATTTGTAAAATTGATTCTAAATGTTTGATAATGACTTTTATAATCATTCTTGTAATAGGCTTTGCAATGCCTAGCCTTATGCCCAAAATGTGTACATGAAAAACAATAACCAAGAAATATACTTTGATACTTGGATGAGAAGGGTTCATTAGATGAAGTTGATATTTTGAAGATATTTTGCCTTGGAGGAAGTTAAATCCTTTGTTGATGCTTTTCCTTGATTACATTGTTGTCTTCTTTTTGATGGGGCTTCCAATGAACATTGACATAACTCCCTAGACTAGCAACACTCCCAATCTTCTTTTGGATTTCACTGTGATTTGGGTTTTGAATAATACTAATTTTGGTTTTATGTTTTCCTTCAAATTTAATCTTTGGAGACTTGGATCCTGGTACCTCTTTTCATGGAGACTTACATGTATAATTAAGACCTATTTTGTCGCATGGTGATCCCTAACAACTAAGAATGTTGTCCAATATTTGTGAGTTCTTCATGTTTTTATTGAACTTGTCAACTTTAACCCTCAATAAAACAACTTCTTCTTCAAGCTTCGCACATTCTTCTTCTTTCTTCATCATATGGGTCTTCATTAATTCTAACTTCTTCATTGTAGAAAAAACTTCCTCTTCAAATTTTCCACATTCATGTAGTTTTTATTTCAAATTATTCACCAAGGCATCCTCATTCGATTTAGATAATTGTGTCTCTATAATAGTAACATCATGATACCTACTTTCTAATAGCTCCTTTTTTTCTTCTTTAAGAGATGTGAGTATCCTTAGTTCTTGTAGAGTAGTGATGATGATGATGATGATGGTTAACATCCACCGAAACAAATTGGTCTATCGGACCTATAATTTATTTCTTAGTTTCTAATTGTCTGGCTCCTCGTCTTTCTTGGCGAGATTGGTGCTGTAGCTTTCTTTTTTTTCTCTACGGTCTTCCAACTTTCTTTATCTTGCATCTCCTTCATCTCTTCTGATTCTTGGGACATTGGTGTCTTAACTTCGCGATCTATTGTTTTCGTCCTTTTGAAGATAGTCGGAGAAGAAGTTTGGTCTAGGATATTTGCTTTGCTATTAAATGAAGATTTATTTTGTGTGGTATTTGAACCCTTATAACTGTTGATGCTTGAGGGGTTGTTGAGTTCACTTTTTTGTTGTTGGGCGGGGCTTTCCCCCTGCTTGTCTTGAGAGTTGTTTCTTTCTTTCCTGATTTCTTGTGATTTAGAGTTTTCTCGAGAGTATTCTTCTTTGATGACAGTGTAGTGTTCCTTTTGTGCTCCTTCCCACCATGTAGATCTGTGGTGATTTTTTCTAGCAGAATTTTTCTGGGAGGATTTTGGGCAATTTTTGACTAGGTGGCCTATCTCAAAGCAGGATCGACATCTAAAAAGGACACTTTCATAATTTAGTTTCTAGTTCCACACATAGTCTTTACTTGTTAAGTGTATTTCAGCTGGGAATCCCATGCGGGAGTCCATTTCCACACAGATGCGTGCATAGGTGGTTTTGGCATATTCCTCTATTTCTGGGAACCTACAGTAAAATTTCCCAATTGAATTTCCAATGGCTTTTAGCGAAGATAAATTCCAAAGATGCAAGGGTAGGTTTGGCAATCTCACCCAAACTGGTGCTAAGGTTATGACTGTTGTTGAGGGATCGAATGATGGGTTCCATGGCCTCATGAATAGGCCTAATTTTTCCCAAAACCAAGGGCCGGAATCTAGAATACATTGTCTCCTTTCAGGGTTTTCAAAATCTACTATAAAGAAACCCCTAGCACAGGGGTAGATATTAATTGCATCAGGAATTAGAGGCTTCCATACCTCTGAGATCCAACTATGGAGAGCTATCAGCGACAGCCAAAAACCATTGAATCGGAAAATTAGGGCACTTTTAGAGAACTTCAAAGCCTCATCGAGTGAGGCCTGGACTACCGGGACAGTGGGAGATGGGGCTTCACTGACGATATGGGTAAGAGCTTGCCCCCCAGAGGCGGAGTGGGAGTAGTGAGCTAATCTTGAACAAATTTCAAGTCTTTCAGTTGATCCCTTGATGCATCTTCAATTGATTCAACCCTCAAAATGATAATAGGTTCTTCCTCTATCATGTATAGGGGATGACAAGTTCATATTATGAATTATTAAGTTTTATTTCTGTTGCATCCTTTTGTTCTGTTGAAACATGGCAACAATAATATTCCAATTTAATTTGTCCTTGAATTAAATTGTGAATTAAAATCAAATTTAGTCTTACCAGCTACTTGGAAATAATTAATTAATTCATTTTAAATTAATTAGTTGGAGAAATTCAAGTTAGATGTCTTTCTGAAGTCATGCAAGAGTTATCCCTTAAATTAAGGAGATAAGATTGAGTTATATTTGGGTTGTAATTAGTTAACTTAGTTTACTGAATTAAGTCCAATTAAATTAATTCCAAACTGTTTGAGGAACTAATGATGAGTTAATAGTCAGTTGATGCATGCACTCAACTAGTGTACTCCAGTTAACTGAAGATTCCCTCATCAGAAACTCATGCATGTCTATTTTCAGAAAGAACTATTTGAGATTAAAGTCAAGGACATTGTATTATCAGTTGCATGTGTTTTCTCAAAGAGAAAACTCATGCATGCAGTTAAGGAATCATTCCTTGAGGATTGCACAGTTCTAACAGTGTGTGAGATCAGGTGATCATCCACTTGGTAGATGAGTTTTCCACTTGGTTGAAGGAGAATCATCCCAGAGGAACAACGCAAGGAAATAGGAGCTTGGAGGGCAGAAAGGAAGGCTGTAGAGAAGCCAATATTGCCTGTGATAGATAGTGGGGTTTTTAGCTGAGGCTTTCCCCAAATTAAAAATTCTTGTGTCTTTATGTTTGCCTACTGTCTTCCTCTGTTGTCTTTCCATTTAAATTTCTGTATTGGCAATCTGATCGATCTGTTGCTTAAATAACACAGAACACACACCAGCACATGAGTCTGCAATACCCTTTTGTTTAATAAAACTTCAACTGATGTCACTTATAGGGCGATTATCAGATCAAGTGGTATCAAAGCTTTAGGTTGTAAGGTTAGACAAGCTTGTGTTGGTTTAGTTGTGAATGCTCACTAGATCAAAGCTCAAATTAGGAGAAGAAGAGTTGGTGGAAACTAATCCTGAAATTGGGAGAGTCTATCCTCGGAAGAAAATGTCAGAAGAAGGTTCTATGGGGCCAGACCCTCAATTCATAGAAAGTTTCCTAGCTATAAATTCTAGGGTAGAAGAAATGTATAGGGACTTTAGAAAGCATAAGGATGAAGATTCATTAGGTTCAACACAAGATAAAGAAAAATATGAGTCTCATTCTCATGACCACTCGAAAGGAAAGGGGAAAGAGGAAAGCTTTCTCACACCTCCTAACAACCCTATGCATAATAAGAAAGCATATTTGATTAAGTTAGATGTTAAATTTGATTTGCCTATATATGATGGAGAGCTAAATGCTGAAAAGTTGGACAATTGGATTAGACAAATTGATGTATATTGTAAGGTACAAAACATAGTCTCAGACAAGAGTAAGATTTAGCTGGCAAGCCTACGCCTAGGAGGCACTACCTTGGTTTAGTGGGAAGGCAGAACCCAAGCTGATATGAAGAAGCATGGTAAGACCATCTCTGTCTGGAGTGAATTTGTTGCTGCAATCAAAATTCAGTTCTATCCATTGGTCTACATTGAACAAGCCATGATGAGTTGGCAAACTCTTCGGCAGTTGAAAGGGCAAAGTGTGCAAGGGTATACTCAAGATTTCAGAAAGAGAGCATTGATGTTGGGTATCTCATTAGACTCACTAGAGACTCTTCTAAAGTACATTGGTGGTCTACACAGCTACATGAGGCATACCATCCTCATGTCTAATCCCACTAGAATAGATGAGGTATCTCTACAAGCTACTCATCTAGAATCTAGAGGAAAGAATGGAAATCCAGAAGTTTGAGGACCATCCCAACCCACTGTAAGAAAGAGAAAGGAGAAAAGAACGCAGAAGTGGAAAGCAAGGAAGGCCAACACTGCACAAAAAGTCAAAGCTTCACGCACTTACTGTAAAAAGGAGGGGCATGATGATGAGCACTATTGGATCCTGCATCCAGAGCTGAGACCTAAGAAGTCCGAGGGAAAGAAGAAGAAGACTGTTGCAGCTATTCAGAAATATTTGGGGTCAAACTCGGGAGATGAAACAATCATTGCAGCCACAGGTATTAAAGGTAAGAATTCTGAAGCATCTACTAGTAATTCTGCTCAATTTGTTGTTGATGAAGAACATGAGAGAAAAATGCATTAGCTTTCCCATATTTGAGTTGTTTCCAAAATTCAAAAGATTGATACTTTGTTTGATAGTGGCTCACAAGTAAATCTAATTTCTAAAGAAATTGTAAGGAAATTGGGATTAGCGACTACACCTCATAAGAAACCATACCCATTAGGATGGTTGAATGATAAAGCACAACTACAAGTGACTAGACAGTGCAAACTCAAGTTTTCTTTTGGG